>OMLC01065967.1:0-22586 GCA_900302585.1 Regalecus glesne | reverse complement strand
CTCTGCATTCTTCACCCCATGTCCGTACCCACCATGACTTGTAAATCCATCTTTTTCCAAACCCACATGTCCATTCCAATCACCTAATATCACACATCTGTTCTTTATCCTGCCTCTCAGCCCGCACAATTCATCATAAAAACCATCCTTCTCGGCCTGATTTAATCCTACTTGCGGTACATAGACAACAACAAAGCTGACCAAACTGCCACCCACAGCTAGCTTAAGCTCCAAAATTCTGTCTGATACTCTATTTATACCTGGGAGTGATAAGGAATGAAATAATAAATAATAATAACAATAATGATTCCCTTATCAGTCCCGCAAGGGGAAATTTGGATTTCTCTGCATTTTTGACCCAACCTATATTGTATAGGAGCAGTGAGCTGCCAGCATATGGCGCTCGGGAGCAGTTAGGGGTTAAGTGTCTTGCTCATGGACACCTCAACATACTGTATGCAGGACCGGGGATCAATCCTGCAACCTTCCGATTGCCAGACGACCGCTCTACCCACTGAGCTATGCCGCTCCAATAATGATTCCCTTAGCAGTCCCGAAGGTGAAATTTGGATTTCTCTGCATTTTTGACCCAACCTATTGTATAGGAGCAGTGAGCTGCCAACATATGGCGTTCGGGGAGCAGTTAGGGGTTAAAGTGTCTTGCTCAAGAACACCTCAACATGCTATATGCAGGACCGGGGATCGATCCGGCAACCATCCGATAGCTAGACAACCACTCTACCTACTGAGGTATGCCGCCCCTCGGCATAGCTCAGCGGGTATCTCATTATCATTATAGACCTTATGGTTATCTTGGAAAGTAACTCAAGCACTATATACTTGATCTAAACAAAGACTCTAAGACATGACTCAGCATTACATTTAAATTCATAGTTAGAATCCCTGATAGGAGCCTGAGGTAAATGATACAGTGGGGAACAAGTATTTTAAAGTATTTCAACAAGTATTTCACCTACTGATTTTGTGACCTTCCCCCCTTACAATTAAATGAATGTTCTATACTTTTCATGGTAGGTTCATCTTAACAGTGACAGACGGAATGTTTTTTTTAAATCCCAGAAAATCCCAGTATATGAATTTTAAACTTAGAGTTGTGTTTTATACGGAAAAAACCCCATGCTAGAGGGGGGAAAAATCCCCCCTCTAGCGTAACATGACTTAGTACTTGGTGGAGAAACCCTTGTCGGCAAGCACAGCAGACAAACATTTGTGGTTAGCCACTAAGTATTCGCAGACCCCAGGAGGGATTTTGGCCCACTGTTCTTTACAGATCCTCTCCAAATCCTTAAGGTTTTAAGGTTATCGCTTGGCAACATAAGGCTTGAGCTCCCTCCACAGATTCTCAATAGGATTAAGGTTCGCAGACAGACTGGGCCGCTCCATGACCTTAATATGCTTCTTCTTGAGCCACTTTTTCATTGTCTTGGCCATATATTTTGGGTCATTGTTATGCTGGAACACCGATCCATGACCCATTTTCAGTCTTCTGGCTGAGAGAAGGAGATTCTCACCCAGGATTTCCTGGTTCATGGCCTCATTCATCCTCCCCTCCATCCTCCCTTCGGAGTCGTCCTGGCCCATTTGCAGAGAAACAGCCCAAAAGCATAATTTTCCACCACCATGCTTGATGCTGGAGATGGTGCTCTTGGGGTCCAAGTCAGCTTTTTTCTTCCCCCCAAACACAGCAAGTCGAGTGTATGCCGAGGATCTGAACATGTGCCATCTTGAGCAAGGGGACCGCGCAGCCACTAAAGGATTTCCATCTATTACGGCGTAGTGATTTACCAATGCTCATCTTGGTGACTGTGGTCCCAGCTGTCTTGAGATCAATAAAATATTTCTGCCATGTAGTTCTGGGTTGCTCCCTCACCTTTCTCATGATCAAGTTCAATTCACAAGGTGAGATCTTGTGTAGAGTCCAGACCGAGGGAGATTGATGGTCACTTATTGCTTCTTCAATTTTCTAATTATCAAACTAAAGGTATAATCTTTCTCACCAAGCTGCTTGCCAATGGTCTTGTAGCCCATTCCAGTCTTATGCAGGGCTACAATTGTGTCCCTGATGTCCTTAGACATGTCTTTTGTCTTTCCCATTGTGGAGTGGTTGGAATCTGATGAATTGAATGATTCTGTGGACAGGTGTCTCTTATACAGGTAACAAGTACTTAATTAGGAATACTAATTAAGTAAGAGGACTAATCTGTGTGCCTCCTTGTCAGATAACCGATCCGTGGAAGTCAACATTTTTTGCTGGTTTGCAGGGGTGAAATACTCATTTTTCTCAATAAAACAAAAATAAAGGTTTGGAATTCATATTCTGGGATTTTCTGGGATTTTTTGACTGGACAAACTCACAAAATCAGCAGGGGGTGAAATACTTATTTTCCCCACTGTAGGTGTAGGAGAGGCACTCCAGAATTAATTTAGTCTATACACTGTCAAAAAAATAGAATATAAGAAGTGTACAGAAAGAAAGGATTCCCTTATCAGTCCCGCAAGGGGAAATTTGGATTTCTCTGCATTTTTGACCCAACCTATTGTATAGGAGCAGTGAGCTGCCAACATATGGCGCTCGGGCAGCAGTTAGGGCTTAAGTGTCTTGCTCAAGGACACCTCGACATGCTGTATGCAGGACCGGTGATCGATCCTGTAAGCTTCCGATTGCCAGACGACCACTCTACCCACTGAGCTATTCCGCCCCCTGACTTGGCTACAGCATGAATATACAAGGAATAACTTGATTATGCATATCAGCGTCCTCTCACCTGCAGTTGTGATTGAAGTGAACGTCGGGCCAACAAACTTTGGACAACATTTGTTCGATCTAGACAGTCCATGCAGTTGCTACGGAATGTTCCCTCTTGCTGTATTAGTACTTTACCATCAGGATCCACCAGGAAGTATCTGAAGGACAATAGACATGCTTACCATTGACCGTACAATACATGGGCTTGAGCACACCAACAAACAACAGTTGCAAAGCATTGAGAGGTAGTGGAAAATCCTAATACATGTACATTACCCAAATTCATCCTGTATTTCAGCAACCATATCCACCAAGATCTGCAAGCGGTGCCACCTCATTCGACTACATTCCTTATGAAAATCAAATGCTATGTACCTGGGAAAGAAGTTGAAAAATACTGTCAAAAATCCTATGATACTGGCAATGTCCAAGGTAAACTCATCCAGGGTTCAAAAAGTAGCTGTTGACCTTACTTGATCATGCTGTTTGCTAAACTGGCCACCATCTTATCAAACACCAGCTCCAGGGGTTTCTCTGAGCCTTTTTGATTTATCTGTGATAGAGGAAGTAAATGACAAACTTGAATGAAAAATTATCTCACACGTCGGCATTCACATTATTGCACGATGACGTTAACAATATTACACAGGTGAATTAAACATGTAAAGTCTACCACACAGCATCATAAAAGTTACCAAAAAATGTTTTGCTGGCATTGAATTTATTTTTGATATGGTCTTCAAGGATCAATAATGGTTTGGCCACAAAACTTTTTTTAATTGGTTAATTTGGACACATTAATTAAGAGAAACATTTAATCACTTATACAAGTGACTTCTTCAACAACTTTTTTTTGCAGTTTCTTACCTGGATTATTGAGCATGCATAAAGAGATAATGGTTTTATATTTTCCATTAGCTGAGACTGACTTATTTTGATTAATTTCTTTAGCAATCGTAATACCAAAAAATAAGCTGCCTTGCAAGCTATCTTTCTAAATAGACAGCAAACTTCACCGAGTAATACAAAAATAGAAAAATGCCCAGCACATTGTACGACAAGTGGTAAGTACATATCAGTATTTACATGGCCTCCTTACACAGAAGTAATGAAATTACCAAATTCAAAATGACTTGTCTTCCATAAAGAATAATCTGGGATTCAAAATGTCTCTGGAATCCATCCATCTATAGAAATTAAGAAGATAAAAAATGCATGTATAAGTTAGAATGGATAAATGACTTGATTTTCCTTAAATAGGTAAAAAAAACAGCTTACATGATTGACTGTTTTGCTTATCTGAGGCTTTGGTTTGTACTTGAGATTAGGCCTTTGTGACCAGTAGAAGGGGATAGAACCTCGGGTCTGTGAACAAAGTAAGTATCAACACAATAAACTGCTTCTTACAACATGGATGCATCTGCCTTTCATGCACTTATTCATCCATTGACTATATTATAATACATATATTTCCCAACACACCTACCAGAAACACTATCAGATTTTCAGAAGATTTGGGGAGTGTTATGGAAATCTACCAGGAGTAAAGGTGTTTGAAACAACACCCACACTAAAAGAAAGGCATTGAATGTTGATAGAGCACTCATAACATCAGATGACTACTGTCTAAAGAGGGAAATGTGATATTAAACCATAACATAAAAAAAATTCAAGTTCTCCTCTCATCACCATTAATGCTCACCTGCACAAATGAAGCCTTGCCCCCGTTATACTGCACAATCTGCTCTGTTTCCACAAAATTTGCAGCATGGCCTTCTGAGTCAATGCCTTAAGACACAAAAATTTATCACTACATCAGAATTCAGTTTAAAATTTACAATGTTAATCTTAATGAAAAACAATAAGTTGTCCAGTACCAAAAATACTGTTATAGGCTAGAAAATAAATTACCTCGGACATAGTAGCGGACACCAGCTCTGAAACAACTCCTCCTAGAGATAATATTCCATTCAAAGACTTTTCCATTAATGCAACAGGACTTCATCATGATGACTGGTTAACATCTGAGTCAAGGTTTCAAAGTGATAATGAAATGAAAAATCCTCAGTCAACAACTTCATGAGTGAGGTGGCTGTAATACAGTGATAATTCGAAGGTGGTTAAGCAGTTCCATTGCTGGCCAGGGGTTAGATTGCTAGACAGTACACTGTCATGAGGGAGTTGAATAATTTTGAGACTACAGGAGTCATTAAAAGCAACATGTTTTGTTGTATTTGGAGAAACCATCTGTAGTATTAGTTGTTTTGAACTATTTAGAATATTCTTGTTTGATTTCTTTTTATAAACAGCTGCTAGTTTGTTTCTAGCCACGGCCAGAGGTCCATAGTTAGTGGGTCACAATTGGCTAAGCCGCACATGTGTATAGGGGTTAGGTTGGATAAAATATTCTGGGTTCGCTAGTGTCCCCCTCTAGGTTGTCGAAGCACTCATGGTTAAGTGAACGGAAAGTGCTCTGCTTTGTTTTCCTCCGATGGCAAAGCACTGTGCTTTACCCCGAGACTGTGATGTGCAAAATAGCAAGGGCTAGTCGTGATGTGACTTGGGGAACTCATGCGCGACAGCTTCCTCCTTCCTGTCGACGTAAAGGGGTATCAAAGTGACTGACCTAGCAGTAGGAAACTCGGGTAATGCAGGTGGGAAAAAGAGGGGATATTTATTTATTTTTTAAGAAAAAAGAAAAAAAGGAAGACATTCAGTGGAATGTTGAAACATACTCATTTTTTGTTTTTAAACATATATCCTGATGACCTGATTGAACTATTTTGATATTGCACAAAATGGTCACATCAGGAGGCAGGGGCATGTGAGAAAACATGTGCTGAGTATTGACTTTAATTATGTCTATGAATAGGCTACCTCATGGGTATAATTACATTACATTACATTACAGGCATTTTACAGACGCATAGGGTCGAGGTACAACAGATACTGGAACAACACTAGATAACAATGCTAGTGCCATCGTAAGACTCCGACGCAACAATATTGATGTAGACTGCAGAGTCCTGGCCTGACAATCATTACCGGTCTTGATTCCGAATGTGACAGGAGTTTCAGAACAGTTGAGACGCGTCTCAGTTGCTTTCAAACCCCTAAACACACTCCGTCAAACATTGGTCCTCCCCAAGGATTGTGTCCCCTGGCACAAACAGAGTAATGTAGTGTATGCTGTTAAATGCCAGGAGGACTGCATTGACTTGTACATCGGGGAGACAAAACAGACGCTAGCTAAGAGGATGGCGCAGCATAGGAGAGCCAACACGTCAGGCCAGGACTCTGCGGTCTACACCCATCTACAGGCTAGTGGCCACTCATTCAAGGATGATGGTGTTCACATCCTTGATAGGGAGGAACGCTCGTTTGAAATGAGGGTGAAGGAGGCCATTTATGTAAAGAGGGAACGACCGTCTTTGAATAGGGGTGGTGGCCTGAGAGTACATCTGACAGCGTCTTATAATGCCGGGATTTGCAAATATTCCCCAAACCTTTGTGAATGGTGCTCATTGCCACTGAATGTGCAGTTGATCACCCAACTTGCATATGAACCCAGCCTATTGTTATGTGGTAGCAATGTACTGTTTATAACGGGGGGTATGTTTGTTTTCAGCTCAGACTGAAGAAGTCACCTTGTGAGTGACGAAACGTTTCCAAATAAACTTCTGATCCAGTTGAACTGATTCACCTCTTTTTTGTGATCTCCATACCTGGATTACTGAGCATGCATCAAGACATCAAGATACCTAGCACGTACAAGCAGTCATGCTACAAAAAACTCATTCCCTATAATGACAATTCCTAAACCATTTGAGATGGATAATACAACGGTTGGAAAACCAGTAGAAAAGGATACAGCCATGAACAACAGGATAGGCAAACTTGTGCAACTGTAGGAAAACACCATTACTTAGAAAAATTACATTACATTACAATACAGGTATTTAGCAGACTTTTTTATCCAGAGCGACGTACATAAAGTGAGCAGTGAGGGGTTCAATGTCTTGCTAAAGGAGGCCTCGACAAAAATAAATGTTTTTAATAATATCTTTAAAATGTCAAAATTGAATTGTGAATCTGTTCGGACCAACAAATGTAGTTGAGTGCTGACTTTTGTTTACCTCTGGTTGAGCAATAAATTCTCGCAGGAGATGACCATTCCAGACAAAGCGCTGATCTGCCTAGAAGAAATAATAGAAATAGCTTATTTCAATTTAGAAAGAAATTTGGGGAATTCCAATCAATTATAGTTGGAGTGGCCAGTAAAAGAATTACACCACCAACAACAAGAAGCATGCTAATTTTGGGTGTACCCAGTAGTTCAAATGATTAACAGACAACATTGGGAATTAAAAACTGTTTTACGGATATATCAAAAACTATTGGTTACAATGGTTTAATATTTGCAATACTGTGCTTTGTATTTTATCAGAGTTGTTGCTGGCACCACTTTTATGCCCGTGTTTACAGGGGACTATCCAGAAAGGCAGGTAGGCTGAATAAGCTCATTAGGAAAGCCATCACCATTGTATGCTTGCCATTAGAAACTAATGAAAACAATGAAAAGTTTCATGATCAGTAAATGCAAACCCCTTTCAAAGTGTGATGATGGAGAACAGGCTCTGGTTTTGCAAAAGGTTTTGATGGCACAATGTGAATTTGAGTGGTTCAAGAGATTATTCTTTTAGGTGTAGGTAGTCATTTTTTTATAGTCTCTCTAGCTATTAAATTGGATAACATTGCTGACATGTCCTTAACTCAATGTGCTGAAATAACCTACAATACTGAAATTACACGTTTTAAGCAACTAAGGACTGAACTTGATTACATATTGCTTTTTGAAGAAATGCATCTAGATCGTGTCTCAGTTGCTTTCAAATCCAAATATGTACTGTGTCAAAAATTGGTCCACCTCAAGAATCGGGTTGCCTGGCACCACCAGAGTAAAATAGTGTATGTAGTTAAATGCTGATAGGCTTGCAGTGAGCTCAACATTGGCTAAACCAATCAGACACTGGTCAAGAGGATGCAACAATGCAGGAGAGCCAACACGTCAAGCCAGAACTATGGAGGTCTACACACATCTACAGGCTGGTGGCCACTTATTTAAAGAAGAGGATATTCACATCCTCTATAGGGAAGAATACCGGGGTGTTAAAGAGGCCATTTATGTTAAGAGGGAACAACCATCCTTGAACAAAGGTGGTGGCCTGAGAGTACATCTGTTGTCATCTTACAATGCTGTGATTGCAAATATTCCCCAATCCTCTGTAAATAGTACTCATTACCAATGTATGTGCAGTCAATTACTAACTTGCATATGAAACCAGCTGTTGTGTGGTCTGTAACTGTATGGTTTATAAGGGTGGGGATGGTTGCAGTAAGCTTAGATTGAAGATATCACCATTTTGAGAGATGACAAGTTTCTAAATAAACTTCTTATCCAGTTGAATTGATTCAGCTCTTTTTGTGAATGTGTCTTGTTGCTTTAATCTGGAAACAGGCGCGGACGCAAGCCCATGACCACTAGGATGGCATATGACACGTTACCCAAGTCTCCATCCATAAGGTTAGTGATTGTGTCAGGAAGGGCATCTGATTTAAAATTTTGCCAAATCAGCATGTGGATTGACAAGACCATACCAGATCAGTTTAGACCACCATACATGCTCGCAACAGAAACAAAAAATCTGCTCTGGCGATCTCTAAAAAACAGGCCAAAAGAAGATGTTTTGTTATATTATACAAGAAAGAGGTGTACCAGCCAAGCCAGGCACTACACATCTCACTGTACATGACATTTGCACCAAGCTGGGTAATCAGCGGTCCAATAAAGTACCAAAGGCCTATAAAGAGACAATTTGACGAGAAATTAAAAAAGATGCTTGAGCTTGGAGTTCTTGAAGAGTCCCGCAGAGTCCCGCAGTGACTCTATAGTCATTCCCAAACCAGATACATCACCTCAATTCTGCAATGACTTCAGATAACTAAACAAGGTGTCAGAGATCGATGCTTACCCCATCTCCGTGATAGATAAATTAATAGACTGACTGGAGATGGCTCACTTCATTACAAGGCTTGATCTCATAAAGGGATACTGGCAAGTTCCACTCACCCTAGCTTCCAAGGAGAAAACAGCCTTTGCCACAAGTGAGGGGCTTTTCCAATTACCCTTCGGTCTGTGTGCAGCCCCTGCCACATTTCAGTGGCTGATGGACAAGGTGATGCAACCCCACAAAGAGTATCTGCCCACCTATCTAAATGACATAATGATAGAGACCACAGTTTGGAAGGTCATCTGGTAATGGATGCTCTGCGTCCAGCCGGTCTCACAGCCAATCCAAGCAATTGCAGGCTAGCCTAAAGTGAAACCAAGTGCCATGGATACAAAATAAGACGTGGCCTTGTCAAATCTGAGGATGCTAAATTGAGGGCCATCCAGAATTGGCCCTAAATTGGCCCAGTGTCTTGCTCAAGGACACCTCGACACACTTCTCAGCAGGTGCGGGGATTGAACCTGCAACCTTACGATTACCGCTACGATTACGGTGACCGCTCTACCCACTGAGCCATGCCGCCTTGCACAGATAAGTCCTCTTACCTAATTAGTACTCCTAATTAGGAACACTTTACCTGCATAAAAAACACCTGTTCACTGAATCAATGAATTCATTAGATTCCACAATGGGCAAGACCGAAGAATTGACAAAGGATATCGGGTAAAAAATCTGGCCCTGAACAAGCCTGGAATGAGCTGCAAGACCATTGGCAAGCAGCTTGGTGAGGAGTCATCTGTTAGTGGGATAATTAGAAGATGGAAGAAACACCAACTGACCCTCAATCTCCCTTGGTCTGGGGCCAGATGCAAGATCTCCACCTCGTGGAGTGAACCTGATCATGAGAAAGGTATGGGAACAACCCAGAACCCCACAGCAGGAGGGTTCAGAGAAGGCTTGGGAGAGAGTACTGTGGTCAGAAGATCTTTAGCATCAACTTGGCTTGCTGTGTCTGGAGGAAGAAAAAGCTAGACTTGGACTCATCATCCCCACTGCCAAGTATGGTGGTGGACATATGCTTTGGGGCTGTTTCTCTGCTAAGGGGGCAGGACGACTCCACCTGATTGAGAGGAGGATGAATGGCGCCATGTACCGGGAAATCTTGGCTGAGAACCTGTTCCGTCAGCCAGTACACTGAAAATGGGTATGGATGGGTGAGCCAGCATGACAACGACCCAAAACATATGGCTAAGGCAATGAAGGGGTTGCTCAAGAGGAAACACATTGAGGTCCTGGAGTGGCCAATTCAGTCTCCGGACCTTAATTCTATAGAGAATCTGTGGAGGGAGCTGAAGCTTCGAGTTATCGAGTGACAGTCTAAAAACCTTAAGGCTTTGGAGAAGATCCGCAAAGAGGAGTGGGCCAAAATCCCTCTTGGGATCTGTGCAAACTTAGTGGCTAACGACAAGAAATGTTTGACCACTGTGCTTGCCAACAAGGGTTTCTCCACCAAGTACTGACTCATGCTTTGCAAGGAGCTAAAATACTTATTTTCCTTAATAAAATACTTCTTTTTTAAATTCATATGCTGTGATTTTCTTGGAAAAAATGTATTCTATCTCTCACTGTTAAGATGAACCTAACATGAAAAGTGCAGACCATTCATCTTTTGTAAGGGGGTAAGATCACAAAATCAATAGGGGTTGAAATATCTATTTTCCCCACAATAAATTTTCCTAACTTCTCGGATCTTATCACCCTGACAACAAAGAGACAACACCTGATGTTAAATAGTTTTTCTGTGTTTTTTTCTGTTCATAATGTATATAATGTTCATATTTCCCGCTTGTTTAAATTGTTTTTATAAATCATGCCTTAGATTTTACGTCTCTCTAATTGGGCTTTCCCCTTTGCTGCTGTAACCCCATAAATTTCCCCTGTGGGACAAATAAAGAAATATCTATCTTATCTTAAAGTGGACACAGTTGGCAGAGGAGTCTTTACCGGCCTGAAGCACCCCTTGTGTTCGCATCCAGTTCTGGCAGTTCCAGACTTCAACCAGGACTTTGTTGTTCAGGCAGATGCTTCGGAGGTGGGTTTTAGACTAGTACTCTCCAATGTACAAAAGGGGGAGGACCACTGCATCCACTGTGGTAGAAGGAAATTTGTTGCCCCATAAGAAAATATATTCTACACTGGAAAAGGAGTATCTGGAAGTTAAGTGGGCCCTCAGAATCCTTCACTATTATAATTATCATTATTATTAGATTCACATTACTCACAGATCATACACCTTTACAGTTGATGCCAAGGAATAAACAAACAAACAGTTGAGTATCAAGGTGGTTTCTCAGTCTCCGAAAATTTTTATAAAAGTTTTTTGATTATTGATTTTTATTTTATCCCCTTTTTAACCATCCTGAATTATCTGAGTTACCCAAGGTTGGATCTTGTCACTTTGATGCCCCTCTAGAACATCGACAGGAAGGAAGAAGCTGTAGCATGTGTCTCCTCAAAGTCACGTGATGACTAGCCCTTACTATTTCACACATAATGGTCTCGCAGGGAAAGTACAGTGCCTAGCCGTCGGAGGTGAATAAAGTGGGAGTACTTTCCGTTCACTTAACTGCGAGCACACAGACGGTGCTGATGGGGACACTAGCAAACCTAGAATCCTTTTGATCCAACCTAACATATATGAGGACCCGTAACCATGTGAGGCTTAGTCAATTATGCTCAACTAACTATGGACCTCCGGCCATGGTTGGAAATGGCAGCTGCATGACGCAGAGATGCACTGAACAGCGCCATAGTGGGGGCGGCATAGCTCAGTGGGTAGAGCGGTCGTCTGGCAATCGTAAGGTTGTAGGTTCGATCCCCGGTCCTGCATACAGCATGTCGAGGTGTCCTTGAGCAAGACACTGAACCCCTAACTGCTCCCCGAGCGCCATATGTTGGCAGCTCACTGCTCCTATACAATAGGTTGGGTCAAAAATGCAGAGAAATCCACATTTCCCCTTGCGGGACTGATAAGGGAATCCTTTCCTTTCTTTCTTTCTTTCTATTGGAACCATTTGGCCTCTGGGGAGGGGCATAACCAAGGCAACCCACATCTAGCAATACTGCCCCACCCTATCCTACCCATGTGTTTTAACCGCATATCCTCCTCAACAACAAGACAGACACCGCTTCGCAGCTGTACATGAAAACCTGATCATTTAAGTGGATCGAGGATGGTGTTGGTTCCGTTTATAGTAGCCTTTTAGACCCAAGGACAGAATGGCCGACCCCAGACAAGGACAAGATGGAATAACTCCTTTGACAGGAACTGGTGAAGGTGAAGAAGTGGAGCAACAGAATAAAGGGGGAGATGAGGAAGCCGGGAGTTGTGGCTGGCTACTCAAAGCAGAGGACTCTGACAAAGGTCCCGCACCCATGGACACCTGTGTGAAGGTCTCCGTCAGGTAAGCAGACACTAAACACAGATTGTTGCCTCAAACCTGCTCACTGGTTTGAACATGTCTAGACCCGATTTTGGGACTGCTGGGAAATAATGGGGTTTACCGTTAAGGGACATTACATATCATGTTGCAGATATGATGGGTTTCAGGTGAACCAAGTCTCAGCTTGCATATAACGTGCCTCAAGTATTCCCAAGTCACAGTAAAACGCCTACACATGAATAACACTGTATTAACAGTATGCTCACTTTGCTGATTGTGTTCTCATTTATTCCATCACGTTGTACTGGGCTCTATTTTACATAGTGCTTTTCTAGTCTGATCAAAGTATTCCATAAACGGACATGAGAACAGTGGAGTCTGGAGACCATGTGGATGTTTTTTCTTCGTCTTCTTCTCTCACAGGGAAGATCACTGCAGTGTTGACCAGACTCCCGGGAAAGAATTCACCAAAGAAAGAATTTTTGCAGCAGCTTCCAAAGGAAACGCAGGTCAACTTCAGGGTCTGCTCAGCTACCTGCAGGCTAATGACAAACGCCTTACTAGTCCAGAATTCATAGGCAAGTTGCTGCTCTAGTCTCTATTTGCTTTATCTGGCTTGTGAAAAGTTAAGTTCTGCGTGTTTTTAAATGGCCACATTAGCTTCAACCTGTAATGTCCTCAGTCTGAACTATTGATAACATGGAATAAAGTCAATGTATGAACGTTTTGATCGTGTACAATAAGACTGCTTCTTCGGGAACAGCTTCCCACTCCAATATGCTATGGGATATTGGAAAGAGAATTTTATTGAGTTTTTTGAAAATTAAAAACTCATGCAGAGCAAGAGGGGTTTCTAGAAGGAATGGATGATTTGTTATAAATGTGGGTGTTATCGTCAGAGACGAGTGTAGTAGCTCTAACCAGTATTTCACCTGTAGTGGATATATGAAGTCTGCTCAGTCCAGTTAAAATGGCCTGTTTTTCATGATGTAAAACATAACTAGGTCAAAACTAGGTCTATGACTGGATCAGGTTTGGTCAAGGTCTGGAATTGTAGCCAGTTTGTTAGAGGTACAGTCAGTGGTAGTGTCTCAAGCTTATCAAGGGGCAACAGTAGCTCAGTAGTAGAGCATGTATTTTGGGAACTAATGAGCCAGAAACTGTGGGTTTGAATCCATCATGGGACACTAGAAAGGGCATCTGGCCTTAACCCCTTCATGCTCCATCTAAGTCCGTGTCCACCCCCACAAAGTGAATTCTGAATGTAGCCACATCCCCAGTTATAAAACCTGGTGTGAACATGTATGCAGCCAGGTTATTCTGAGCATATTCTTTTTTCCGTTAAAATCTTCTTGATTATATTTAATCATATTTTTATAGGTGGCAATTTCATATTAAGGGTGGAAAACATTTTGACACGATTCACATTGGCATGTTATGTCCATGCAAATGGAATGCAATTAACTTTATGAAGATATGTTAGAGGACGGCATAGCTCAGTGGGTAGAGCAGTCGTCTGGCAATCGGAAGGTTGCTGGTTCAATCCCCAGTCCTGCAGTAAGCATGTCGAGGTGTCCTTGCGCAAGACATTGAACCCCTAACGGCTCTCCAGGCACCATATGGTGGCTACCCACTGCTCCAATATAATAGGATGCGTCAAATGCTGAGAATTGCAATTTTCTCCTTGTGGGACTGATAAGGGAAGATTTATTACTATTAGAAGTAGTAAAAACTCCAACACGGAGATTAACTCTGTAAAAAAGCAATATCTGTTAGTGTTTAGAGGCTGCAGAGGAGTATGAGCCCTACTTTGTGTTGGTATGTATGTATGTATGTGTCTGAATCTCAAGGACCACTGACAGGGCAAGAAACTGTCCTGTTGAAAAGTTTGCCACCACTTGACTATGTAGCAGCTTAATTGACATTTGTTCAAGAACACCTGAAAAGTGTTTGTTGACAAGTCTTGATGCATGCTCAATAATCCAGGTAGGGAAATCACAAAAGAGGTGAATCTGTTCAGCTTCTTCAGTCAGACTGAAGAAGTCACCTGGTGAGTGACGAAACGTTTCGGAAATGAACCTCTGATCCAGCTGAACAGATTCACCTCTTTTGTGTTTGTTGACAAGTTTCTCATTTGACCTCTGGCACATTTTCCCAACTGTTCTGACAATTAAGCCACAAAACTCTCATTTCAGTTGTATCTTAACTCCTTTAAGCCCCAGACACCTCATAATTGACTGTTAGTGGTGAATAAGTCAACATTATTTGCATAGCCCATTAAAGGACCTAATGGAATATTTATATGAAATTGGTTCATATTGTTATTATTATGCATCAGTATAGCACATTATGACAAATACTGCAGTAATATCAATTGTGCTGAGTTTAATGTGAACTGTGTATTTTCAGATAAAAATGGGAAAACTGCTCTCCTGAAGGCCTTACTAAACTTAAAAGATGGTAAAAATGACACCATTGAGATATTCCTGGACATAGCAGAGAGAACTGGAGATTTGAAAAATTTCATCAACAAACCTTACTGCGACTTCTATTACAAAGGTAGGCAAAGCCTCAAGTGACTCTGTGCTTTTTAAGTATGAAAGATGACCTGTGCAAAACACTTTGGAGTTTTCAAGCCACTGTAGTTGTAATGCATCTACTTTTTTCCAGTTTTTCCCCATGCTGTGGGGATAAACCAGACCTAGATGAAATTTGGACTTAGATGAAATTTGGGGTATTAAGTCAGGATGCCCTCCCTGATGGCCCGCAGTTTGAACCCGCTGCCTCTGGCTCACAGTTTCTGAAGTGTGAGCTCTAGCATTGAACTATCGCAGCCCCAAATACGGGTAAATCCTGGTAATCTTGAGGTTGTTAGCTTAATTTCACAATAGTTCTAGTTTACAGAACAATGGACACAAATGGACCGAGGTGTTCATTTGGCCAAAAACTAAAATGGATATAAATTGGTGCATTATAACTATAGATAAGCTAAAGAGAATGTTCATGTACATGTTGAAACTCTGTTGCGGTATTTCGCTGTATATAAAGGCCTCTTTACTGCCTTTTTTTAAATAGGGAAAGGGAAAATAATAGTTAATTGTGTTTATTCCAAAAAAATGTAGAATAAACATAGATAACTGATATTTTCACAGGATGTTGTATTTATGTAAAGTTCATTGAGGCAAATTGTTAATCTGTGATAATGGGCTATACAGATAAAATTGATAGAGCGTGAGCTTCAGAAACGGACGAGTCATATGCTACGGGTTCATACCCACCACGCGGCGTTAGGAAGAGCATCCGTCCTTGATCCTCTAAGCTCCACCTAAGTATATGTCCACCCTCAAAATGTGGGAATTAATGGTGACATGTAACAATAGACCTCACATTCTAGAAAAAGTATCTTCATTTTTTCTTCACAATTAACAAGTTAAATTGATTGATTGATTAATTCTGTACAATAAAATAAACTGAAGATGAATTTACTATAGCGGCCATTTTTATGAATGAACAAATTAATGAATTTAAACTATCTCTTATGGATCCAATTATATGAATAAAAAAAGCTTAAAATTCATGCAAGTGCTTTCGGGACCACATCACCAAGGTTACACAAAACATCACTATCGTACACAGAAAACTGGTCATGAGGAAATGGACGTCTTAAGTTGTGGGGTTTTTCTCAGAATATCTCAAGCACTTCATTGTCAAGTATGATCATGTACATGGTTCTCGCCTAAGGCTCCTTTTGTCAAATCCAACCAAAATCAAACTTCCACTGTGGATTATTAGGGTGACTCCAAACTTCCAGCAAAACAGCATCAAAACTGGAGGATTTACTCTCAGATTTAGTTGTACAAGCCAATCAGTACCTGCAAACACTGGTAGGATCATCTTGTGGGGGATATTTCAGTGCTAAAATAACAGTTGTAACTAGGACAGATTTCAGCGAGTTGAACTGCAATTGCACCCACACTTTGCAAGTGCCCCCCACCCTATAGAGACCATGTTTCTGACACAGTGATCCACCAATCAACACTTAGTAATTGTATCCGATTCCTCTGATATCCAACACCTCATCAAGAACAATGCAGAGCAATTTTGGTGCCCTGAAAACAGACAAGTTAAGACTCGATGAGGGAATGGTGAACAGCTGCTGTTGAAGGAACTGTAGAACAAGTTCAGGTTAAAGGTGAGACTGGTGAACCCAATAGCAAGACACAGACAAGGAACTAAGACTGGTAGGGAAGACAGACTCATTGAGTTAGGCAGGTCAGGCAGGCAGACAAGAGGTGATAGTGTGGAGGTAGATGGCAGAGCCAGCCAGGACATGCCGGACCAGTGGATGAAAAAGCGAGTGTGGCTGGAGTGCACTGAGCTCGGGATCAGCCAGGGAGTAGCAATCCAACACACAAGGAAAAGGCTATGAGTCTATATGGCCAAAATATGGAGAGGATACTCTGATAGACTGCAGAGCCACCAAGCACAAGACAAACAGGGCAGCTCAAACAACAATCTGGGAACTGACGAGCCAGAGACAGTGGGTAAGAACCCACCGCAGGGCATCAGGAAGGGCACCTGGCCTCAATACCCTCGAGTTCCATCTAATTCCGTGTCCATCCCCACCACATGGGAACTAATCGTGACACATAAAATCAGCCTCTGATAACTTGCTTGATCTTTCAGGCCAGACAGCTCTTCACATTGCCATTGAGAGACGCAGCTTTGACCACGTGAAACTGCTGGTCGAGAAAGGAGCAGATGTGCAAGCCAAAGCTAATGGGGAGTTCTTCCAGCTTCAGTCCGGACCAGGCTTTTATTTTGGTAGGTACTTTATCTCGAGACCATCTAGTATTTATATTCAGTGACAGTGCTTTGCTAACCCAGACCTCATTAAGAACTCCATTCCATTGTTACCAACAGGCGAGCTGCCCCTATCGCTGGCGGCCTGTACCAACCAGTTGGACATGGTTTCCTTTCTCATGGAAAACTCCTACAACTGCGCTGACCCAACTGATACGGACTCTCAAGGAAATACCATCTTACATGCATTGGTGGTCATATCAGACAACTCGCCAGAAAACACAGACTTTATCATCAAGTTGTATGATGAGATTCTCATTCGACACACAAGACTGGGGAGGAAGGGAAAGGTCAAGTTAGAGGATATCAAAAACCACCAAGGAATGAACCCCTTGAAGTTAGCAGCAAAGTTCGGCAAGATCAGGGTAGGTTTGTGCACCGTCGAGTGCCAGTATGTCCCTTCACACACTTTGACTGAACTAGTTTCTCACGTTTCCTCTAACTGTGCCTCCATTAGAGGGAATTTGGGTATGGTTGTCTTCATATGCATTACTAACACGAAATGGAAATTTTATAGCATGATCTGTCAAAAGGCATCACTCATCCTCCATCGAGAGTATTCAGAGACAAGACTTGCCAAGTAAAAACATGCCAGGTGTCAACAAAGCTTTAAGCTGACTGCAGAGCATTCCATGAAAAAAAACCATCATGGGTTTGTTCACATGCATAGTTTCACTCCAGGAGAAGTTATTATGACCTGCAGATACAGAAGCTACAACAATTACATCTGAAGATCAGAGTGGTGGCTTGAGAGGCATGTTTTCCTATGGCATGAGGACCCACAGCGCAGTAGTGCTTCAAGTGGTCAAAAACTGAAGTTTATCTTTGAGGGAATGTTGCTTTCACTTAAAATTGACCCTTCGGTCTCTCATTGGACAGCTGTTCAGACATCTGGTGCAGTGTGAGTTTATGGATGAAGAGACGAAAGACCTTTCCAGGAAGTACACCGAATGGGTCTACGGGCCTATCCACTCCTCACTCTACGACACAACCTCCCTCGACACCAACGAGGAGAACTCTGTGCTGGACATAATCGTCTTTGGTAGCGAGATACCGGTATGTGGAACGTTCTTTGATATCACAGGGCACGTCAGGTATGAGAAGTTCTGTCTGTTGCCATGATGCGACAGGGATATCAAAAGATTTTCAGGCACAGATAAATTCATATGGGGGAAAAACGAATCAGAGATGTGGTAACATGTTTCTGTGATGGCTCAATACAAGAGCATAGGAGCCAACCATATCAGGTTTCTGGCAAAGGAGATGTAAATAGGCAAAGAGAATTATGCAGAGAAATTCCTGAGAAGCAGGAAAGGCATTTTAGACTTTCCAAGGTAAGATAAAGCTATTTATCCCTTCGTCTGACCAGAATTAGCTGTTAACCACCCAATGTTTTCACATAGAGCTGCTGAGAACCTTGCACATCCTGTCCCTACTCACTGAACATCATCGAAATGAGTGCCAACAAAAACAGTCCCCGACTTCATTGTTGGAGGATTTTGTGTTGAATGTGACTTTTTTTAACACGCCATCAGTGGAAAGCATCAAATATTACATTTGTAAATTTGTACGAATACAGCAAATCAGTTATTTACAATGATGAGGTAATGAAATGTTTTGAAACGGACCTTAACTTTTGACCATGGTTGCAGGATCGTCACGAGATGCTTCAAATCGAGCCTCTGCACAGTCTTCTGGAAGAAAAGTGGAAGAAGTTTGCCTCCAAAATATTCCTGATGAATTTCCTCGTCTACCTGATATATTTGGGCATCTTCACTGCAACGGCTTTCAACAGAAAAGAAGGAGAAGTAAGAATAAGATTACAGTGCAAGTTAGATTACTCTATAACCTAAATAATGCAGCAGGAATTATTTTTGGACATATTCAGCCTCAGCATGACTCACTGGTTATTTGGTTTGCAGCCACCATTTCCTGTTGAAGACCACTCAGTTGACCACCTTCGCTGTACTGGAGAGTTGATCAGTGTCCTTGGAGCGGTCTACTTTTTCTGTAAAGCTGTGAGAATGCACCATCTGGTCCATTGTTCCACAGGAAAACATATTCGAACAACGCAAACTGAATTCTGTGGTGAAATCTTTTACGTTTGTGTTCCACAGATAGTCGATTTCAAAAGAAAACCCCCAAATTTCAAAGCGCTGCACCTTGATGGGTTCAATGAAATTCTGTTGTAGGTATCTCGCACATCTCAAAGACAATAAGACAGATCTTATGCGGTATGTAGAGAACACAGGACCAAGTGCATATAGTGGCATATTCTGTTTTAGATCATGACCTATCCCACCACACAAAGCACCTCAATATCTCACAACCTTTGAGGCACGTACTTTGAGTGGTATTAGGGGATCTGGGAGAGTCTAAGGATCTTCAACTGCGACACCAAGTACTCAACTATAGAGATGGAATGGTGACCTGCCCAGGGTGCTTCCCAAACTTCCACCTAATGAGTGCTTGGATAGGATCCAGCATGGCTCCATGACCTGACTTCAGATAAGCAGTTAAAGACAGATGGATGGATCGATGGCTTCCGTCTTATACATGCACTCTATTCTATGTCCCTCTAAGTTTCTTTCAGGCAACTTTCCTTCTAGTCAGCACTGTGATGTATGGCTTTGGAAGGAGGGAGTATGTGGGACCACTTGTCCTTTCGCTGGCTATGGCTTGGGTCAATGTCCTCTACTACACACGAGGCTCTAAGCGCATGGGGATGTACAATGTCATGATGCAAAGAGTAAGAATCCTGTTAAGTTCTCTAAACTTATGAAAGACCCAAGTCAAATTTGGAGTCCTCTGGTTTGAAGTCCACACCCAAATCTATCTTTTTCAGATGATACTGAGTGACATCTTGCACTTCCTGTTTGTCTATGTCATCTTCCTGTTTGGATTCTCTGCAGGTAAATACTCTCTGAAATGCCACACCTTGAAAACCTACAGCCACATTTTACCCCCAGAAAAACCCTTGTGGGAAATATCAAAGACATTCTCATAAAAAAAATACATCAGTGATCTCACTACTCATCAATCTGTCATGTTTGCCTATAGCTGTTGTTACGCTGAAACAGGACGACTCAGCAGGAGCTCCTGAAAGCAAGAACACAACAGTGAAGGGGAGGGTATTTTTTGACAACGACAAATTCCAGTGCAAGAGGCCGACTTACAAAAATGTTGGCTTTACAATGTTGGAAATGTTCAAGTTCACCATCGGAATGGGAGACCTGGAGTTCACGGATCACATGCAGTACAAGGAGGTGTTCTACATACTCCTCATTTCCTACATTGTGCTCACCTACATACTGCTCCTCAACATGCTCATCGCTCTGATGGGCGACACAGTGGAGAAAATCTCTAGAGAAAGTGAAAACATCTGGAAGTTACAGGTAGGAGAGTTTCTTGTTTGTTGGGTTCATTAACTTGCACACTCAAACTCATTTTCTTCAGGGATCTCTAGAATCAATGTTGGCAATACTGTAGTATACGGTCACAGTAAATCTCCAAAACAGAATGAGGTTCAGATTTTTTTGGAATCGAGGGATCAGCAAATACAATGAACCATAGTTGGTTTTCTAAGTTCTGTGTATGAATACCGTTTGCTGAGATTGCTGTGTACCAGGTTGCAATGTAATCCTTAATCAGACAATGTCAAGTCAATCTTATTTGTATATCCCATTAGGGGTGCCATAGCTCAGGGGATAGGGCAGTTATCTAGTAATCGGAAGATTGGTGGTTTGATCCCCGGTTCCTTCTGAAACTGAATCCTTAACTGCTCGAGTCTTGTGATACAGTGGCAAACGGTCCAGGGTGTTTCCCTGCCTTTCACCTAATGAGTGTTGGGACAGGCTGCAGCATGACTCCATGATCCAATTTTGGATAAGCACTTAAAGATGGATGGACCGAGGGATGTATAGTCCATTATCACAAATTACAAAATTGCCTCAGTGGACTTTAAAGCCACACAATATCTCTCCTTAAACCCTGGCATCGCATAAGGAACACCTTCTCAGAATGAATATATGATTATCATATATAATTGTAAAAAAAACATCACAAAAGTACAATAAAGCTTTCCTTTAAAAACAGGAGACATATATTTAGTGGGGCAGGCTGACATGGAGGTCTTTCACCTTTCTGGTGTGTGTTCACAGAGAGCCGTGACCATTCTGGACCTGGAGAAGAGTCTGCCCAGGGTCTTGAGAAACAAGTTTTACTCTGATGTAGTAAAATCTATCAGCTTCAAAGATAATCAAGAGTGCCGCTCATTTATCAGGTAAAGCCATCACAAGCAGGGTCATAAAGACCAGCTAAGGTCAGCAGACCTGTCATTTTCCAGTGATGTCTCACAAGAAGGTAGTCTGCTTTCACTTTAGGGTGGAGGAGACGGATTGGAAAACATGGCGGTCGAATCTTGCCATCATAAAGGAGGAGGATTCAGGGAATGACGACATCACTGAGACACGTAACCATGAGACGTTTGGATATCAAAGTACGGGGACAGCAAAAATAAATGCTTCAAGATGCCCATTAACGTCAGATGCAGTATTTGATGTCTGCTTTTTTTTATTTGCAGGAGGTGAATGGAGAACAAATCCTCTGCTAGGGAGGATCCGCAGCAGACGTCGGGTGCAACTAGACACTGTTGTTTGAGGTCATGTGAACATCACAGGGAACGGACCTGTTTAAAGCTTCACATTAATCAAAGAAAATGAAAAGCATTCAATGCAAACCCTGAGCCATCACGGACCAATTGCACCAACCAGGGGCAATGATAGACATAAAGCACAACTGGGGTACAGCTCTCCATTACCCAAACCATATAATTGTTTCTGGAATGCCTGCTGTGTGTGTGTGAAATGTGCTATATGAACTTCACTTGTTGTGGTCGTTGTTCGTCATCAGGCTCATTTAGCAGCTAATGATTGTGTGCGGCATGAAACGGGCTTGTACTGAATATTATATAAAAGGTCAATTTTACACGTCACAATTAGTCCTGTTATAAAAACCAAACAGTACAAGATAATAAAGTAACAGGACAAGGTGTAAAAATAAGTTGAAGTTATGTTTAAGGTTTGTTAGCACAGAAATAGAATGAGATTTAGGTGGCATGGCTGCTAGTAGAAGAAGAACATGCAGCCAGGGTATGAAATGGGTCAAGAGCGTCAGGAGGGAGCTAGCAGAGCTGAAGATGCTGAGATTTACATCAGGAGTGATGAAGAAGGACAAGATCAGGAACAAATATATCAGAGGAACAGCTCAGGGTGGAGGGTTTGGAGACAAAGCCAGAGAGACCAGACTGAGATGGTCTGGACATGTGTGGAGGAGAGATGCTGGTATACTGGGAGAAGGACGCTGGTATACTGGGAGAAGGATGCTGAATATGGAGCTGCCAGGCTAGAGGAGAAGAGGAAGACCAAAGAGGAGGTTTATGATGTGGTGAGGGAGGACATGCAGGTGGCTGGTGAGACAGAGGAAGATGTAGAGGACAGGAAG
>OMLC01065966.1:0-45520 GCA_900302585.1 Regalecus glesne | reverse complement strand
CATGCATTTAGATCTCTTGTTTTGTTCTTATATGCATGAGTGAGGTCTCAGTCTGTGTGGGTCGGAAAGTCTCTCATAAGGCCCTGCGGGATGGCTTCAATCCTACACCCTAATGTGTTTCAATGGGCTTTTGAACTATTGCATCATTAATTCAAACAGAGAATTTTAAAACATTTTTTGGCGGATATTTGCCAGAAAGTCAAGACCCAGAGCAGGCAGAGCTCATCTATGATATACTATAACCATGTTCTCTGCAATGCAGGCTTCTGGTCAGTTACTAATTGGCCAAGCTAAAACATTGAATACGTGATTTAGACATTCAATAATTTCATTGGTCAGAGGTTTCAAATCATTCTTTAACAAAGAGTAAGGGCCCAAACATCACACGTTGGTCTACATACATACTGTCTCACCAGTGTTGATAAAAAGCCTCCTGGATTGTCTCTGATGTTTGTCTCTATACATGTCTCCCTCCTGTTTTGTGCCTCTTTCAGGGGATTAGCAGTCTGTTCAGCTCATTGAAGGTGGTCCGCCTGCTCCGTCTGGGTCGAGTAGCCCGCAAACTGGATCATTACATCGAGTATGGGGCAGCCGTCCTAGTCCTACTAGTGTGTGTTTTTGGACTGGCTGCTCATTGGCTAGCCTGCATTTGGTATGTTTTATTGTAAGAGTGTTAATGTGTACATGTAGCGCACAGTGAGAGGGAGATTACGTGTCGTGATCAGTCCCCATCTTGAGGGGGTTGACATGGTAGAGCATGTACATCAGGAAATGACAAGCTGGGTGCCGTAGGTTCGATCCCATCACAGTGTGTCAGAAATGAGCATCTGGCCTGAATCCCCAACACTCCATCTATGCCCATGTCCACCTCCACAACATGGGGACTAATCATGACCCCTTAAACAGACCTCTATTCAACAGTTGGAACAGATCTCCATTGTTAGCACCATTGGGATCAGTCTTTGCGTTGTGTTATCATGAAATTTAAACTTTATTATTTTCTCATCTTTTACATTTTAGTTATTCACGACTCTGTAAAGAACAAATACAAATTCTGAAGGATTATTTTCAAGTATGTACTGCAAGTTTTACTCATCCAGAGCATTACCTGATGCTGAAACAAAAACTCAATAACAGGAAAAAATAACTATACTATGCTGTACTGCACTTATTTGTTCAAGATATAAGATGCTGAACACTGTTTGGTTCAACTGAAATATCCTCACATCATTACAAATGTATAACTAAGAACAACTGAGAGATATGCAAAGATGCTGTAAACTGTGCAATGTTTGACCAATTTTTACTCAACATAAAACAGAGAATGTGGACTGAATACATAATCAGAATATCATATTTGTTGACCTGATTTTTTCCTTCCACGCATCAGGTACAGCATCGGCGATTACGAGGTAATCGATGAAGAGACTAACATCGCACGGATGGATAGCTGGCTGTACATATTGGCTGAGACTGTAGGAACTCCATACCGCTTCAACACCAGTGGTTCAGGAAAGTGGGAAGGTGGCCCGAACAAAGACTCAGTCTACATCACCTCCCTATACTTCACCATGACAAGCCTAACCAGCATTGGCTTTGGCAACATTGCCCCGACCACAGACGGAGAGAAAATCTTTGCCGTGGCCATGATGATGATTGGATGTGAGTGAGAGTTTGTCTTGTCATTCGATCCTTGCATGGAATGCATGATACATGAGAAGTTAGGTCGTGCCCCATAAAGCCACCACCCGGTATTACAGTTGTGCAAATAAATCATGCATCAGGTCGTAGGTATTCAGAGGACACATCTCTGTGTGATGCTCTCAGCATGCTCTCTGACTACATAACCTGAGATGCCGTGCTAAGTTTTAATGTAGCTTACAGCTCTAATTACTGCTCTAGTTCTTAGCTTATTTAAGTTTTCATTAATTTCTAGTTTATTTTTCCCTACTGAGCTCCAGTTATTGACTTTCCTGTAGAAAGTCCTCTGTTTGCCCCAAGCCTAATATCATTACTACAGAGAGAAATGCAAAAAGCTTGAAGGCTTTTCAAATGTGCAGAATAGTGCAGTGGGTATTGGATGCTGTGTAGTCCATATCGAGGGAAGGCTACCCGTTGGCATCTGCATGAGATGGGCATATGCAGGGCATGATAATGTTAACTTTCATGTCTGTACGAGATGCGGCAGGTTAACCACTACCTAAATTTAACCACAATCTGACCCTGAGCCTATCTTTAATCACTACCTGATCTGTTGGTTGACTGTGAAAAATCAGGGTGGAAGTTTCAGATTGAAGTCTATGGACCACCACCCCAATACAGAGGCCAAAGACGTGCACAAGTACGGGCTATTGGTGCCCATGCAAAAGCCCTTTTGACTTCTTTGGCTGAGTTGCCCCTCGAAACACGAATCTGCGTTTCCTAAACTGTTTGTGGCTATGAGATTCGCTTGGCCAATGGAAAATCACATGATCGTAGATGCAGGCCCTGATTGGCTGATTAGGTGAAGGTCGCCTTCAATGTAGGACAACATGGGATGAAAATGTGTTGGCTTAATTCAAATCAGGGTTGCAGGGTGCTGAAGCATAGCTCAGCAGACTTCAGGTGGATGTCTCACCAGTCAGTCAGCGGCAGATCTCACACAGTCACACTCACATATGGATAATTTAGAGAGATGCACTTAACATGCATATCTTTAGACGGAGGACGGAAACCCATAGATATACTAGGAGAACATGGCAATTCCACACAGATGGGTTAGAATTATACCATCGACCAGTGCTAATTGCTAAACTACTATATCGTAACCATGTGTTTTTAAATAAAGGTTGTATAAATCCGTGGTATCAACCTTGCAGCCGGTTTCATCAAGCTTGTTGTGATTTCGAGGCAGTTCGCCCTGGCGTAGTTATCTTGAGGGCTTAGTCAATGTTGTGTTGACAGAAGTTGATAACCGAGACTGGTATCGTTAGATTAACTGGTAGTGCTGGACGTGTTGTTGAATACAACATGGCGTCTTGTTGTGTCGATGCATAATTCTCATGGGTTTCTACTGAATCTGTAATGCCTCTATAAATAGGCAGATTAGGTGGCATCTGAGGAGTTTGCACTACAGCTCTTTAAGACATGATGTGAGGAGGGGGATGAAAAGGAGCCACGGTGTAATAAAATGCGGTCCACGTTACTCTGGGACTTTCAAAATTTGATCGTTTGCCTCTTAATGGAGTGTAATAAATCGAGTTGGTATCACGCTGGAGTCCCATGGGCTGGGTAAATCTAATTGCAGTTGTTGCCGTGATGGCAAAAACTCAAAAGATACCGATTTTGCCAAGAAACACTCTTTTTGGATGTTCACTGATAATCCCATCAGAAGATGTCCAGAAGAGGAAAAGGGCAGGTTTGCACGGTTCCTGCTTCCCTACCTGGCTACTGTAGAGATTAAAGATTCATTAAGCACCTCGACTGCTTGCGTGGTTCATATAATGGTGTCTTCCATTTATGCGCGGATGCATTCAAAGAGCGGAACCTCCGAGTAATAACCGACACCAGCGGATCAATTTGGCTTCAACACCGCCTGAAATCCTTCTGCAATCACGTCTCACCTACGCAGTGGCTTTGTGAGCTATAACCTAAGCCCCGGTGATGAGAGATCCATAGTCCCCATGTGGCATGGCTGTTAGTGAAGTCATGAGGATGCGAACAAACTCCACCGCAGACTTATTTTATCTGGAGTGTTTTGTTTTTATGACGAGAGCCACGTTATCTTAAAGCCCCAATAGCCGAAGAAGAAAAGGGGAATTACAGACAACCTCGGGAGGATTCGCTCAAAAGCTGCCATCTACTTTAGTCCATGTCTGTTCTCTATGAAATATGGATGCCCTGATACTGTTCTATTTTTACCATCAGCACTGGATCGGTGTTGGCAGCAGAACATCACAGTGTGACGAGGGATTGGGGAAGTGCTGGGATGGGTGAGCGGGGGCTCTATACATATGTCCTGTTGCTATAGTAACCACTGGCCTGGGGGCCTTAGTTTCTGACAACTGTCTTTTAACTACCTTCGGTCAAGACAGCTGGTTGGTGCAACACGACATGGTTGGAAAACTAACGTGCATGAGTAAAGGAAGAGCCATGTTGGGGATGAGGCGAATTGCTATTCCACTGGGAGTGTGGAGCGGTACGGTTTGATGCACTTGCGACCACTCTCACGTGAGTGCTTGGGCATCCCATCTGTGCATGAGTCTGAGCCAGTTATTATCCCGGCACATAATCAGCCCGCAAAAGGACAAAGATTGCCATGTCATTCCTAAGATGCGACCGGTCGAGACTTGTCCAGATTGTAATTTCTGTAGCTTGGACACTTGCAGATGTGCAGAACTGAGACCAAAATAGGCATCCAAATGTATTCCTCCATCCTCAGGCGCTGTAGGAGTATGAACATATACAGTAAACTGCCATGTGCTGGCTGCCATGGCGCTGTGCAATGTTGATCAAAGGATTAAATATATCATTATCTTTGTCCTTGAGGGGCTTCTGGCACTTTTTAATTAGCATTATTCCCTGTACACTATTTCAATACTGTGATTATGTCCAGTAAAATAAATAAAGAACATACACACACACACAAAGAGGTTAGTATCATCATCTGAGGATAATTGAAATGTGGGGTTGGCATGTTTCCTCTCAGTCCCTCCTAGCAAGGCTAATTAGGACCTCATTGCAGAGAGAACACTACACACACAGAGAGCTCACATCTGATCTCTTTGATCCAGTGGCACTCCAGCTGTTGCAACCTTCCTCAAAAATGTCCAGGTTTAGCATCTCAGCTCAGGAAACCCGCCTGAATATGAGATGTGTTATATCTAGTCTGTCTCTTTACAATTTATACAGCATGTCATGAGACTTGTAAAGTGAGGAGGGATCAGCACACATACGTACACATGCACACATACACTGGGGGTTAATTTACATGTGGGCACATGACACTTTTTTGACACCGTTGTGGCACAGTAAAGCTGTGGTTAGCTCTGTTGCTCCCGAGCAAGAAGGTCCTGGGTTTGAATCCCTTCCCAGGTCCTTGCTGTGTGAAGTTTGTATGTTCTTCTCATGGCTGTAAGGGTTTCCTCCAGGTGCTCTGGTTTCCTCCCACCATCAACAAGACATGCATGTTAGGGTTAATAATCTTGCCTGTACCCCTGAGCAAGGCAGTAGGAAAAAGAACTGGAATCAGTCCCCACTTGCTGCAGCTATTCACTGCTCCATATAATCATTACTGCTCCCCCAACAGACCGAACTCAATACATGAACAACCAGATCATATACCATTTAATTAAAACGGAGTGTATATTTCCTTTTCATACTGTATATAAGGTTCATATTTACTCCTTGTTTAAATTGATCTTACATATCATGCTTTAGATTTGATGCCTCTCACTGTGCTTTCCACTTTGCTGCCATAACACTGTAATTCTCCCCTTTGGGACTAAGAAAGGAATATCTTATCTTAATAAGTTGGGTTAAATGTAGGAAACACATAGACAGAAGCCCGTAACTTTTCATCAAGTGTTTCTCCAACATTTTCACATGTTGTTGAGATGGATCAACCATTCTGAAATGCCAATACCACTGTTAGATTGCCTCTTGTCACATCCATTAGGTGTCATCTCACACTATGATTTCTGTTGTCAGAAGCATCACACTCTCAAGAATAAATTGCAGTGGGTCTGCCAAAAAACCCAGTTTGTTTTGGTGACTGAATTGCTTGGGGTGTGTTGACTACAGCTTTTATGGGGCATAAAAGCACTACTAGCTAATCTCACCCTCTCACTGAATCAGCTCTCTGCCATTTACTTCCCCAATCTCCCTCACTGCCATCACATATCATCCAAAGCCAAACAGTTATATTCGGTCACACGCATCATGTGATGCACCACATAGTAATTAACATGCTAAAAAACATTAAATCGAATTGATGACTTTTTATAAAAACATTAACATTTTGTTCTTGCCCCTCAGCAGTATCTGGAAATGGACTGTGAGAGTAATTTTCATGTATTGGATCATATAGACCATTATTGTCCATTAGAGCATTTTAGCTGCAGAGTAGCCAGGTGGTGGAGTGACTGGGGAGGTTACACTTCCACTAGTGGACTTCACTTTAAGCCTGCTTGTTGGAAAGCATCTGCTGAGTGGCAGAGTCTGAGACACTGAGTCACTAGCAGCTACAGGAACACTGCCCTGCAGGATCAATATAGTATCTTGTTAGTATCGACATGGTCGAGCCATAAGTGTGAAGATATGCCCTCGACTCCTGCTGATTTTACATGCAGCATGTCATCTTTCCTGCTATGAACAGGGATTCGATTGCTTCATATGCTAAATGACTGGACGCAAATTCAACTTTTACAGATAGAAATGCTTGGCAGGGTTAGAGGTTGGGAGAGGAGTTATTTCTGATGAAATACTCCCCACAACTACAGGGCACGATAGGTCTGCATGGACATGTCTCTATGAAGATAAATGAGTCTCTTATTCAAGCCTCACTTTTGAGCTGCTGCAAAAACACTGGGATCTATCATGTCCGGTCTACTGTCGTTCAGTAGCAAAGATAACTTTGTGTATTTTTATCATCACGACAAAAAGATACTATCTGACAATACTTAGGGTCAGTGGGAAGCCACATTACTTGGTCATTATATTCCTTTAGAGAAATGTGTCCTCTGTATTCAACCCATTCTATTGTCGAGGAGCAGTGGGCAGCTGCAGTTTTGTTTCCAGTCCTCAAGGTCCTCATCCTGCACCATTCATCATTACCCTGTTAACTATGTACTCAGCCCTTAATTATGCTAGATTTGGCACACCTGGAATAAATGATGATGATTATTATGATTATTAGGTTTGTTATTATGATTACGATTGTTATTATATGATTGCTTGAAGTATCCTTGAGCAAGACACTTGACCCTAACTGCTCAAGTTGTGAGATGGAATGGCAACCTGTCTAGGAGGTTTCCCCACCTTTCACCCAATGAGTGCTGGGAAGGGCTTCAGCATGACTTGGTGACCCGACTTCGGATAACCAGTTGACAATGGATGGATGGATGGATGGATGGATGGATGGTATAATAAGTACAAGCAGGCCTACTTATTCAGGTTTACAATGAAAATCTGCAGGACTGGGGTCTTGAGGACTGGTTTGGCGTGCACTGGTCAAGATCCTCACAAGTTTAAAAATAATCCAAATACCTTTTTATCCTTTTCCCTCTCTTCCTCCTTCCAGCCCTTCTTTACGCCACCATCTTTGGTAATGTGACCACCATCTTCCAGCAGATGTACGCCAACACCAATCGCTACCACGAGATGCTGAACAGCGTCCGAGACTTCCTTAAGCTCTACCAGGTGCCCAAGGGCTTGAGTGAAAGAGTGATGGACTACATTGCATCCACGTGGTCCATGTCTCGGGGCATAGATACTGAAAAGGTATCACAAACTGTTAGCCACACATTCATTCATTCATTTGCATGCCACATTGTCCCGCCTGTGTTGGTGTCGTACTGGGTTACCTGTAGCTCCTTCAGCACGGCAGCCTTATCTGCTGTGTGGGTTAGATGACCGTCAGAAAGGCAGTTCAGTCATTTCTTTCCATCACTTCCAGGTCACAGTATGTTAAATGTGCTCCCCCCCCCCTAGTTTGATTGAGTTAATGGTGATAAGGCTCAGCCTGGGACCTATTTCACAAATTAGAAAAACAGCCATTGGCTAGGTCTGCTGTTTGTATTCGATAACATTCGGCAGAAATCCTCCCATACGAATAATGCAACGTGAGCTGAATGGTTAAAATTCAAGCCGACAGAGCGGCTCTCTAGCTCGGCTAATGATGCTCGAGTCCACGTGCTCGTGTCACACACACACACAGCCCTTTCAAATCTACCATTCTGTTAGGTCGATGGGACGATGACTCTGTTCGTTTTTTGGCTTCCGCGGAGGAAGTCGATGAAAAGCTTGCTTATTATTGTTCTCCTCTTTACTCTGGGTATTAATGTCTGTCTGTACATCTGGAACCAGGCCATGCCGAAGGCTCCAAAACAAGCCCTGTATCCCCTTCTGCTTGACATTCACCATCAAACAGACTTGCTTCAAAGGCAGTGAGTCAGTGATGAGGTTTAGTCCAACAACATGCTGCCACACCCCTGAACGTCCCCCTCTGGGAGCAGCCAGTGGATGTCTAACTGGTCTCCAGTGTGAATCATCTCGATTCACCAGCAGCATATCCATCCTCCATCCGACTTCATGCTTGTTTGGTTCCTTCAATAGCTTTTTGTAAATGTGTCCCATGGCTGGAAGCAAGCAGCAGAAAGGCTCATACCTGAAGTCCCTGATCTTTAATGGTCATCAGAGGAAACCTTGGGCTGGGCACTGAACCTGAAGGGGCTTCTGTGGAATGGGAACATTTATCTGAGGCTTTAAACTGGAGAGGGGCTTGTTTCACAGTAGTCCTGGACCATTTAACACAGCCGCACTACTAGAAGGTGAGAAGTGAATCATGTGTTGAGTGGAAGCAGAAAAAAAGTTGAGGCAGTTGATCTGGACATGACGTTTAGTGGGGATAACAGTTCTGAACTGACTACAGGCATCCCCCTACTACTACTCTAACATCTCCATCTCTTCCTGTCCTCTGCATCTTCCTCTGTCACAAGGGAGACCAAAGAGGAGGTTTATGATGTGGCGAGGGAGGACATGCAGGTGGCTGGTGTGACAGAGGAAGATGTAGAGGACAGGAAGAGATGGAGATGATGATCTGCTGTGGTGACCCCTGATGGGAGGGGCCAGAAGTGTTAGTAGTGGTAGTTGCGAGATAGGAAGTAGGAAGGAAGTAAAGCTCCAACTTCCCTGGTTTATAATTTAAAAAAGAGTTATTTAACCTCCATAATACAAGAGCATGGTTTGAATTGTAGTATTCAAACATGATACGGTCTTATGAGCGAGGGTCATTAGCATATGTTGATCTTTAACTGGCCACACTGAAGCATGGATTGGTCTTACATATAAGGTTTTAGCAGACCGCGCTGATTGGTCTCACAGACAGATATATCTCTGATCACATCCTCTAAAGTTCAGTACCGGGACTAGTTTGTTAGTTTTAGATAGATTCAAAGTATCACTTGTACTATGATATTTGGGAAAGCCACAGCACAGCAACAACAATGGACTAAAAGGAGCCAGAATAAGAATCAGTGTAATGGCCATGTAGGTTTTAACACCATGGAATTTGACTTCAGTTTCTCACAGGTACTTAACATAGAATGAAAACACAACACAACAATCTTCATAGATGCACACACACACAGACACACACACACACACACACACACACACACACATAAGGACTGAGCATATGCAGGTGCAAATACGTAGTGAAGTGTAATGGTGCAGAGAATATATCAGAGATATTAAAGAGTCAGGTCTCCAGTCTGTACACCCAACCTGAACCGATCAGATTATTCCCTCTGCCGAACTCTACAAGCTGTGTAAAAACTGCTCACTAAGCTTGACAGTGATTTTCCTTTCTCACCCTTTTCTCCGACTGTGGGTTTCTAGGTGTTGCAGATATGCCCTAAGGACATGAGAGCAGATATTTGTGTTCATCTCAACCGGAAGGTTTTCAAAGAGCACCCTGCTTTCCGATTAGCCAGCGATGGGTGCCTCAGAGCCCTGGCCATGGAGTTCCAAACTATCCACTGTGCCCCTGGTGACCTCATCTACCATGCTGGTGAAAGTGTGGACAGCCTCTGTTTCGTGGTGTCGGGATCACTGGAGGTCATTCAGGATGATGAGGTGGTGGCCATTTTGGGTGAGTCCACTCCCTCTAATTCTACATGGTGTCAAGAGGTGGACTTGGAGGTATTGCAGCATCACTGGTTGGATTAAAAATGCAGAGAAATCCAAATTTCCCCCTATGGGACTGATAAGGAATCATCATCACAACCCAAAGTCACAGCTATTTAATCTGAAAAACCAAAATAAGGAAGAATGTGAAGGGGAATGCTGTCCCATTGCTTTGGGAGCTTCATCTTTAATCTTCAAAGATGTCTGACCTGAAGGAGATTGCCACACTTGTCAAATGGTGTTTTCTTTTTAGTATTTGTTTTCATTCTGTTTGGTGATCTAATTCCATGACCCTACAATCTAAGATGAGAGTTTAATGATCCTTGAGGGGAAATCATGCTGAACTCTTAGATCGAGTTAAAGATAACAGAACATCCATCCATTCATTATCAGCCACTTATCCGATGTTGGGTTCCAGAGACAGGCCGGAGCCTATCCAGGAGGTCATTAGGTGAATAAGAGAACAATACTACATATTTTTATTCATTAATTTATTCTTAGATTCCATTATCACTCCCACAAGGGGAAATGTTCTATTCTTTGCATTTCAACCCATCCTATTGTATAGGAGCAGTGAGCTGCCACCATATGGTGTTCGGGGAGCAGTTAGGGGTTCAGTGTCTTGCTCAAGGACTAATTGACAGTCTTGCAGGACCCTGCAGGACCAGGGATCAATCTTGTAACCTTCTGGTCGCCAGATGACCGCACTACCCACTGAGCTATGCTGCTCCATAACTGCCAAGTTTGTTTTTGTGTGTATAATGTATATGCTGTTTATATTTTGTAATAGTTCACCTTACTTATATTGCACCTTTTTTCATGCCTTTGCTCTGTTTTCCACTTTGCTGCTTTTTAACACTGCAAATCTCCCTTGTGAGACTAATAAAGGAATACTTTATCTTGTCGTATCTCTAATGAAGACAGGTTAAAATATATCTCCTCATATATGCCATCTTATGTATAAGCTAATTGGCTTGAAATATTTTTTCATTTTTAATTTCAAATGCTGATAGATTTACCAAGTAATAACAGACCTATTCAAAATACCTGAGCAATGCATGACCCAATTCCTCAGTTTCTTAAAGATATCTGCTTAATATGGGAAATTGACAATTTCAATATACTCAAATATTAAGTATGTTGAAATGAATTGATTAATTACTTGTTTACTTTTATAAAAAAAGTCTTCAAAGCCACCCATCCCTGGAACTGTCACAGGATCTACCTCAGATCTGGTCAGGTCCTTTATTTTTTCTTTGAGTAAAATGATCAGCTCTGGTTTGGTGCTCTGGTTAGCACAGAATTAGGGGTACAATAGCTCAGTGGTAGAACGGTTGCTTCAGGGAATTACAAGTTAGAAGCTGCTGGTTTGATCCCATCCCTGCGTGTCATGAAGGGCATCCAGTGTTAATCCTCCATGCTCCTTCTAAGTCTGTCCACCCCTGCAACATGGGGATTAATCATGGCATGTCAAAATGGATGTCCCTCTCAATTCAGTTTATATACATGCATACATGGGTCTATACTATCTTTGTAAGATCATCACAAAAACATTTTGAACATGTTAACTTGATTTCATTTTCTAAATGATTCTTTCAGTGACCAATAGCCTGATGGGTGGCATACCACAGGCTGCTCCGCATCAATAACCTGCCATCAGTTCCTCTTTGAAACAATCAATACTCTACAAGGCTGACACCGCTGTCTTGGGTGGGCTCACTGCAGTGGTGACCCCAGTGATAAAGCAGTTGGTGCTATGAGTCAGACTGTAATTATCCTAATGGCACTGTGATACTGAAACAAATATGCAAAGTACAAGTGCTCACAAGATGGAGATTTGCATGTGTAAAGAATCTATCTTTGGACCTTTAAATGACACTGAAATTCCATGCCTGTCTACAGACACCCAAATCCAATCCAACGGGCCAGGTTTTCTCCTATAGATGTGATGTGACACTCAAATGTAACGAAATGTCTGGAATAAGACATCTCTGACCAGCAGGTTATTTATCTCAAAATGATATATGGTCAAAACTCAAGAATATGTCTTTGGTTGTATGATCGCAACACATTGTTATGGTTCTGACTATCCCAGGTCAGTGTGTTGAACTCACCTTTTCATAATCAGTTAGTTTCCTGTTTTATTTTGAAGTGCTCACTTATCTTGTCGTCAGTTCCTGCCCCGTGTTTTCGCCACTAGTTAACCCCGTATCTTCCACACCTGTTCCTCCATCGACAGAATAGCAATAAGTCTTCTCGGCGTTGCTAAGATTTTGTTGTCTGTTGGTTACCGGGCATCTACATTTCTAGTTTTACTCTGAGCATTCGTCAGATTAGACTTTGTATCAAACTTTGTCGTAAGTTAAAAACCCTTTTCCCAAGCTACTTAATGTGGCTAATGAAAACAGAAGTACTTGCTAGCTGTTTGGCTAGCTTGCCAACGAGGTGAGTGCACTTTCTTTTACTTTCTGTACTCCCTTCTCGCTGTTTGATTTCAGTTATGTTTTCTCATTAATGCTAAATAACTTTTAAGTGTATACTTTCCTGGAATTTCCCGTAGCTTTGTCCCAGTTTATCAATAAATTTCTATTAAGTCCCAGCTGCCAAAAAATGTAAATCTTAAATTTTGCATATAAGTTGAATCCAGTAGAAAGAAAACATTATTTCTTTGTTGGAAGAAGTGCATTTACGTAACAAAGGCCTCACTGAAAACTTATCGGAACGTGATAAATAATAAGGAAAGGTGCCTCCAAAAAGGGGCAACATAGCTCAGTGGGTAGAGCAGTCGTCTGGCAATCAGAAGGTTGCAGGTTCGATCCCCGGTCCTGCACATAGCATGTCGAGGTGTCCTTGAGCAAGACACTTAACCGAGCCCCATATGTTGGCAGCTCACTGCTCCCATACAATAGGTTGGGTCAAACATGCAGAGAAATCCAAATTTCCCCATGCGGGACTGATAAGGGAATTATTATTATTGTTATTAAGATCATTAGTGTGAAAATGTTCTTCAAAAGTTCTTGTCTTTTATGAAACCAGGTGTTTCCCTCTCAGGTCCAAAAGCCAAATTGCCTTTCCCTTCAGAAGTAGTATCAGTTGCCTCTTCTTCACAGCTGCTGCTACTCAATATATCTATAGCTGTATGATGATTTAAATGTTCCACTTTATCCTTGTTCCAACTAAAGTTAGAGGGCACTGTATCCTTTTTCAGTCACCTGTAGGTAGCATCAGGTTCAGTAGAATCACCGATTAAAAAGTCTACTATGTTTTGCCAGATAGTCTTCTAGCCTTTTAAGCTTGTGAACTTTACCAGACTTGCCTGTGTTTGGCTCTGCTGTCTTATGTTTGGGCTCCGTTTTTGCTGCCTGCCCCTCATCTGCTTTTTCATGTTTTTGGATTGACACCCTGGTAACCTGAAATCTATCTGAGCCTATTATCCATATGCCTACTCCTTGTTGTTGGGTTGTTAGCCATACTGTTTTCTTGGTATTCTGACCTCTGCCTTGTTTGGTCATTAAACCAAGTGAAACCATGTCATCCTGTCTGTAAATCCTGCATTTGGCTCACTCATTTCATAAGACTCATTATGTATTTAAAATAAGTAATGATAATAACTAATTATTAGTTGAACTTTTTCAAGTTGGTGGGCCCTAAATTGTGGCTTATGTCATGGCTATGGAAGCTCTGTAATGGCAAGCTGCAAATGTCGATCTGAGCTAATAATAAATTATTCTCTCATTTGAATCGCTCATGTCCAATGACTCCAGGTGGGGATAATAAGGGCTTACAGTATGGCTGTAAACATGCAGAGCATGACAGTGTGTCAGGGTACATAACCCAATTCATTATTTCTATAACTGGTATAGCACTTTCAAGCTGTCTGTTTTATAATGGGATTAGTTCCTTTTGTTCAACAGGACGAATATAGGCTTTATGGGTGTAAATATTACTAATTGTGCATTTTGTTTTTTTCCCTACAGGTAAGGGGGATGTTTTTGGGGATGTTTTTTGGAAGGAGGTAAATCTTGCGCAAGCCTGTGCCAACGTTCGAGCATTAACATACTGTGACCTCCATGTCATCAAACGGGATGCCCTGCAAAAAGTGCTGGAGTTCTACACGGCTTTCTCCAACCATTTCTCAAGAAATCTGCTGCTAACTTACAACCTTCGGAAGAGGGTGAGTGGGGTTCCTAATGCAAACCTTATGAGGTCGATACGAGCTGTCAGAAGGCAGGGCATGAGAATAGTAGGTCTTTATTTGTCAATGAGGGAGCAATTAAACAGGCCCTTTACTGGTCAGGCCCCAGATTGCGGACAGAATGCTTCAGGGTACAGCTGTATAATTTTCAGTGTTTTATTTATGGGTAATTAGGAAAACATATGAAACCGTGTACAAATCAATGGCAAGACATCTAGCTTTTCTGTTTTGAACCCAGTGTGCAAGGCAAGGAAAAAAAAACTCCGCCAAAGTTTAAGATCTTCAAGACAGACATGTAAGATCAAACAAAGATGTCCAGACGACAGACACAAAAATAAGACAGCGAAGGATATGGTAACTGTGGAAAAAAATATCTCAAGCTAAACTCTGCACCCTTCACCAGATTTACATTTCCAGAGTAGTGATATTAAGTCCAGTTCAAATTAGAGATCTGAAATTTGAAACAAATGGAATTATTTTTACTTAATCCAACCCAACCACTGTACCCATGTGAGGCTTAGCCAATTATGCCCCGCTAACTTTGGACCTCTACCCATGGTTGGAAATGGTGCAGCCAACACTTGAACATCTATCCAACTGCATGACGCAGAGATGCACTGAACATAGGTGCCTTAACTCCCTACACCACCAGAGGCCCACAAATGGAATTCTAATGCATTTTGTCTTTTAGGATAGTCTTAACTTAGGGAAAATACTAATAAAAAATGCCTAAAGTTGGAATGCAGATAAAGAAAGCACAGGAGAGAAGGTCACAGTGGAATTCAGCTCAATTCGAGATTGTCTCAAGTGCTCACATATGCCTAATGAGCACTTTAGCTGCATACTTGAGATTGTGGATTTGGTTTAATTATCTGTCAAGTTGTTCAGGGTTACCAGTGAAGTAGTACCAGTTATGAAGTAGTTGTCAATGGTGGTTAGCCAGGTTTGCTTTAACAATATACCTTACATACACATATGCCTGGAACATGGCTATAGTGCTTTTAAAAAAAAACTGCAAACAAAAACAGGGGGCCATGCCATAAATTAAATATCTCTCTCTTCTCCTCCATTTAGAAATAAGCAGCTATGATAGGGAACAGTATTATTGTAGTTGGTGGTCTTTCCCTCCTTCACACTATGAAGCCGCTCTTCATTAAAGTGCACATGAAAAAAATTTCAGAACACAAAGAGGCAATCTTATCTGCTGCATTGAACCGACCATTCACAAGGGCTCACTGTACTCCAGATTTAGACAGCTGCAATACCCTTCAATTGATTGAATTAAAAGTGCAGGGGTGGAATGCTGTTTAAGTATGCATGTTTAAGTAATTATCAAACATGATCACATTTTTAATATGGTTCTTGTGAATTTAGAAATGAAACTATCCAAGTTATCCAATTTAAATATAAGTTGTTTTTTCATCATCTGTAAAGGAACCATATAACGAAACAGTGAATGAAATCGAAATTGCAGCCCTCAACCCTGGCTTTGCAGCAGTCAAAGCCACCACTATTGAATTTCAGGAGAACTTGGTCGAACTTGGGGTTGGTTTAAAATGCTCTTACATGTCATCCTCAATCTGGCTTTGAGATCATTTTTCAAGTCTGAGATGCACTTGTTATTGTAATTAAGGAATGAAGTGATTTTATGAAGCTGCGCAAGCTAACAAGCCTCAGCTCCTGCCACAGTAAACACCTTAAACTAACTGACAAAGTGTGTATAAACGCAACAATGTAATTTCAGCTCTTACTGCAATCTTGAGGACAATCCGGTTGAGTTGTTTTGGCATGCAGAAGAAAAATAGTGTGCCACTAGCATTATGACTTTCATGTGGACCCAATAATTGACTGAAGGGTGTTTGTGTTTCTGCTACAGATAAATGAATGCCCAATACTAAATGCACCAAGGCTGGATGTAAAACAAAGGAACTGTCAATATTGATATTTATATAGTCATAAAAAAAAGCTTGCTTTTTAATCCTGATCTTTGTTAAGTGGTCCAAACAAGCCACGAGTTGCATGGTGAAAAATACAAATTATGCTAAGTATCACAGTAACATCAGGGTCTTTCTTTTACTCACTATGAAGGGGAAACCACTCAATATCACAGTGCATTCTAGAAGTTATTATGATGGTAAAGTCCAATTGATATTTTGAACTAAAGCCACTACCTTTTATAGGCAGGGAGAAGTTCACTGTAATTTTAATTTTCCATTTTGTTTCTGTAACACCCAAAAATCCCCCCTGTGGGGCTAATAAAGGAATATCTTATCTTATTTAAACCTCTTTTTTTGTCAGGAAGTGAAATCTGGGCCATCTCAATAGATAGTGAACATGAATTCCGATGAACACTAAATGCTGAAACACTTCGAGGGGATCTTCATAGGATTAATACTTTTTTACTGTTCCATACTAAAAATATCTTAAAACACTTAGGGGAGATAGATTCTCAAAAAAAAAGGTAATTCACAAGATCAGTTCTCAATTTGTTTTAGTAGTTACAAATGATGAGTTTACGTCTTAATTCTGTCCACAACCATGCAATGGACAAGCTAGGGGTAGCCATAGAAATACACTATACCATGCTTAGTAAATAGTTATTCATTCATTATTCATCTTTTGCCAATGAAAATGTAGTAGAAAATGTAAGGCAATTTATATTGGCTAAAAAAGTGAAAGAAGTTACATTCAGTTTTGAATAGTCCCCTTAAAGGATCCTCTGCAACTGGGTAGTATATCCCTTTGAATAGGAATGATGTACTTTGTTGAGAGGCCAAAGGCATGATGTGAACTTTCCTCTGTGCCATGGGAATTTCATTGTTTAGGTGACATTTTTAAAGAGCACACGTTTTTGGGGAAAAAAAGCATCTTGGTTATCTTCTCAGACATGATTGACGGACATGACAGTTACAACCAATTAACAGGAAATGAATTTGATCATTTTTTAATTACCATATTTTTCATTTTTTTCATTTATAATACACGGTTTATTTTATTGGGCAAAAAAACTGTCCCATAGTTATAGTTGTGCTCATTAGAGCTTTCATTTTGTTTTAGATTGTCTTTCGGAAGATCAGTGATGTAAAAAGAGAGGAAGAGGAGCGCCTCAGACATAAAAATGAAGCGCCCCTGAATCTTCCTCCAGATCACCCAGTACGAAGACTCTTTCAACGCTTTAGACAGCAGAAAGAAGCCCGCCTGGCAACTGACAAACCTGACTCTGATGAAAATGACATTGAGAAAGGCTTTGTTTATGCCGAACCCCTTTCCACCAAAACGCCCATTGCCACCACTAGCATTGTCACTGTAACAGAAAGCCCAGCAACGCCATCATCTTCAACATCTCCCAGTTTGACTCCTTCAGACAAAGCTAAGCTCCAAGCGCCAACTCCTGTTGCCTTCATAGGATGTCGGCAAACTGAGTCTTCCAAAGTCAAAGGCTGGGGCCGCTTCAAAGACTCCATGACCAAAGCTGATAATTGGACCAAAGTGTCTAAGGCAGAATCCATGGAAACCTTGCCTGAACGGACAAAAGTCCACGAATCGCAGATGTGTCTGAAGAAGACAGACTCCTGTGATAGTGGTATCACCAAAAGCGACCTGCTACTGGACAAAGTAGGTGATTTCCGCACAACCCCCCAGGACCGCAGTCCTGTCCAACCAGAGGCCAGACATGCCTTCTACCCAATCCCTGAGCAAACGCTTCAGGCTTCGCTTCAGGAGCTAAAGCTGGAACTCAAGGATGACCTCAAAAACCTGAATGCTCGAATGTCTGAGCTGGAGACACAACTGACAGAAGCACTTACGCTCCTTAAAGCGAGGAAAGCTACTGATGGCTCTCCAAAGCCCCTCTTTGACATCTCTAGACCCACCTCACCGGAGCTGGACAAGGACGAGATCTTCTCTTAAAGGTTTACAGGAGCATTTGAGTTATCACAAATAACAGAAAAAAACATTGTGAGCATCCAGTTTACTTGGATAATGTGCCTGATTTAGACACCCACAAGTAAACCATTTGGAGAATGATAAATAAGGGAAAACCCTGATAGTCATAGACTCTTACCTTTAACAATTCATAGGGGAACTGTCATGCTGAGAAGTGAACATATTGAGCTGTTGTGGCCTATGTTTTTAGCACTGAACACTCATTTACACTTTAAATTTAAATGCAACACAATCACTGACAGCTCTACAATGTCTGTATATACTAATTTATTTTTCTGTAACCCTATGATGGAAAATGATCTTGATCAGTATATAAGTTAATCTCGAGTCCAATCACCAGCTCATTTTATCAAGTGTGTCTGAACTAAGGCACACGTTAATGTAATGTACAACTATTCTGGTTTGTATGAGAAAGCTCCAGAGACAGACAGCATGATATATTGGTTTGCTACAGAAAATTTGTACAGAATTTGTTGCATGACACAAAATTGTCTCAAGAAGATGATTCCCATCTAATGCATCAGTATCCTGGGCAAACTAATTTGCGTTACTTTGTCTTGGCAATGAAAAGAAACCCGCGTAAATTTCCAGATCCATGCTATATTTTTCTCTGGAATTTCAAGTAATTTTTATGTACTGTTACTTGTACACGAGGTTGGTTTTGCCAATTAATCTGATGATCACCAAAGTTTACCATTTATGGTGGTTATGACAAAAAGAGGTGAATCTGTTTAGCTGGATCAGAAGTTTATTTAGAAACGTTTCTAAACAAACTTCTGATCCAGCTGAACAGATTCACCTCTTTTTGTGATTTCCCTACCTGGATTATTGAGCATGCATCAAGATATGGTGGTTATGGTTAACAGAAAGCAGGGCTGTATGTGCTTAATGAAAATGGAATCGGTTGCTTTGCTTACTGATTTGCAGCAGGGAGCTAGTTTGCCACCCTTTTGTTTTCTATCATAAGTAATGTATAAAACTACATTTAAGAGCTGCTTCTGACAAAATACATAAAAATTTGTAGAAAAGCCATAATACTTCTTTACATGCATTGCTGTGGTTATGTGTCATGAAGAAATGCTGATGGTACTTGGTAGTGCCTTTTTCTAGATGCATTACTGTTTTCAGCATAATGACAGTGAAGAATGACCATTTCAATATCATTGCTTAAATAAACAAGTCTATAATCCACACACGTGTTTCATCCACTACATCATGATTACTGCATCTTCACAAACTATTACGTGGTGTACTTTTCCTTTTGATTTTTTTCCCTTTGCTCACCATTTAATACAGTATATGTTTGCTTCTCAAAGTACATTTGTGAAAAGTCAACATATGAATGAATCCATAATTTGAGCCCACTTGGCCTGAATGAGGTGATCTAATGTGTATCCCATCGTTAACTTATCCTAATTTAAAGTTTTGTTTTTTATCTTTCATGTCGACATGGTCTGTAGTAAAACTGCTATGGCAAATGATGTGAGGTGTAGTTACACTGTCAGTTTGAAAGTCTGTTGGTGTGTCAGGACTCACTACTACCTTCCATGTATATCTACAGTGGATTTCAGTGGATCATCTTTTTATACATTAATGATAACTGTGAACACTGTTCACAAAAATAGTACTGCTGATTTTAAGAGTGAAGATGACTACATCTGAAGCAATGTATGTTGTTTAAATGTGGCATTAGCAAAGATACAGTAAAGTTTTGGCATAATTCTCATCATATTATAGATGAGTACATTGATATTGTAGTGAATTAAATTTGCATGACAAATTTATACCAAACAAATGAATAGATACTTGATTCACTTTGGTTTTAACTGAAATAGGATATTTCCAGAAAGAGAGATTTCGACGTGTTGATTTTGTGATTATTTTTCCTGTCTCATTCTACCCCGAGTCTTTTCCCTCAAAGAAAGTTTTGCATTTTCAGCTTTAATTTCTCTTTTTCACTTGACAATCCTTACACCAGTTTATGCTCATTTGCACTTCAGTCTCCATAAGGAAGACTTCTTTATATATTTAACATTGCTCATTGTAAACGATATACAGCTGAGGAAAATAAAAGATGCAACCTTAAAAGACATTCTTGCCCCTAGCAGCTTATTTTTGCTACATAGTATAAGAATGTGTTTGTACGATTGATGACTTTGATTTTTTTATAAGCCCGACTGCCTTGAGCTACTCCTAATGTCTGATTTCTATCTCCACTTATCTTTTTTCCGAGACAACAAAATTATGAAATAAAGTATACATAAACTTTCAAAAAGGAAAATTCATTCAAGGTAACAGTTGTATAAATAAAAATGTATAAACTGTACTGTGTGTGTGTGTGTGTGTTGCCTAAGGTGGGCATGTTTCGTTATTTTCTACCACATCAAGGATCTTATATTCTAAGTCTATGCATCTTTATCACAAAAGAGGTGAATCTGTAAAGCTGGATCAGGAGTTCATTTCGGAAACGTCACTCACCAGGTGAGTGACGAAACGTTTCCGAAATGAACTCCTGATCCAGCTGAACAGATTCACCTCTTTTATGATTTCCCTACCTGGATTATTGAGCGTGCATCAAGACATATGCATCTTTATGTTATGTGACTGTTAAATTGATTAGTTTCCCCTTTTCACGACAGATTTTGGTTATGCTTTTTCATATCTATGTTTCAGAATGTGGTGCAATGTATTAGATCACCTGTCTCTCAGATAGGTGAGTGACAACCAATGCTAATGTTGTAGATGTCAGTCGAGCAGTTAAAATGCAGCCTTCATTGTTTGTTATGAGATGGGAGCATGAGCCTTATCTGTTTATTGCATGGTCAACAAACAGATTTATCTCACACAATCATCAAAAGTATGATTTTTGGTCCCTGTGTGCAGGAACCAAAAATCTTATGCAAATGTAGCTAACCAAGTGTGTTTGAATGGTGTCATTTCTGGGGGTGCAGCTGTAAGGGTAGACGTACTTAAAGGCCGTTGTGACGCAATGAATCTTTAAAAAGACATTGGAAGGTGGAAGAGAATATAAGTGCATTCTAAAATTCATAGGAAACATCTTTGAAAGCAATATGTTGTACTGTGCCATTTCATTTATACACTAGAAACTCAAGCAGCAGCATAAACATGCCTAACGGAAATATAAAGAACATTTAGATGCAGATTATGATGAATTTTTATAATTACAACTTTTTACCGTCATTCCAGTCATAAAGTCATTACCTTTGTCTACCATCGGAAAGCATGCAAGACTGTGCCTTTAGATAATTTTCTATATCCTTTGCTCAGTCCTGCACTATGAAAAATGGTATGTCCAAGTCATGATTGCGTCTCTGATACACTTAAGCATGAATTGGGATTTAGTAACAACTTAGAACTATTTTTGTGTTTTGTTGATGGGAGTTACCCAGTAATAGGACATTGTGTATGCACACTTTATATTGGACTGTTATGCTTATGAGGAAAGAGATATAGATTGCCTATCATATATGATCATTCATATAATATGCACCTCTCTCTTTATATATACACCTCATGTGATCAGAAAATTTTGCTAATGCGAGCACAATGGAAACACTTTGTTAAAAGCTGTGATGTATTGTTGATAAAAATAAACATTTTATATACTATACCACATTTGATTTTATGATGCATTTCTTCTCATTTGGGAAAGCCATAATAGTGGCATCCATTTGACATCTACAACATGTAATAGATGTATCTTATCTCTGGCAGATAGCGACACTCATTGTACAAGCCTTTCGAAGTAATTCAGAAGATGTATTCTCTTGGCTGATCTTCTTATGCAAGACACCGCATAGGTTTGTGTTAATTTAAGAGGATTCTTCACCGACCCCACACTCCGATCCTACTTAGTGTCACAGATGTGATAATCCGTAGGATGATAGAAGAAATTAACTAATGAAAAACCCGGAGCCTCATGCAGAGCAGGCTTTCTGTCTGTTGTCAAGTGCAAATATTTTCTCTGATTTGGTCCTCCAATTATAAAAATTCAATTAATAAAAATCTTTTGCTAGGGGCTGAACAATTCATTTGAATAGCTATTACCTCTTCAAGATGTCGTAACGGTGCAGATTTACCATTTATCATATTTGATTAAATTAAACGGCAGGTTGAGTGAATCTGGGGAACATTTACAGGGATATAACATAACAAACACATGCATGGATTGTTTTTGTTTCACTTTTCTAATGCTAATTTTCTAATAATGTTCTAATAGAAGGCACCATGGAGTCTGTGTACAGTCAAATAGGCTCAGTACTGAGAGGGGAGCCCAGTAGCTCAGCAGTAGAGCACATGGCAAGAAATAACAAGCCTGGCATCTTAGTTTCATGAGCTCTTTAGTTTAAATTATTTTGTATGATTTTTTTAAATGTCATAATCCATCTTCCTTTCAATATTTCACCATTGCTTTCCTTTATCTTGGATATGACATTTTTCTGATTTTCAACCTTATCTCTGTAATTGTAGCAGTGGCATGTGTATAACAGACAAAACATGCCAATGTTGATTATTGCAATAGCCCACCATAGCCAACTGGCTTACTTCAGTGGATGGTTGACGAACTGCAAGACAAATTGACTCCACTACTTGGAAAATCTCTCACAGTGCATACTGGGCCATATTGGCAATATAGAACAGCTGGCAGAAGAGTATCAACTTCTGTCTAAAGGAATTTTACCAAAGAAAATAGTTTCAAAAAGACCAAACAGACCACAAGCACTTAGTGAATGTGCTGATTATTAGAAATATCACTTTAAGGCAACTTGACACCAGCTTTTTGTATTCTTCAATTTAAACTCAAATGCATTTACAGGTGACAATAACTCATACAATAAGTCATTTGACAAATATTGACAAATATCCTTTGCATTGTAAGGAGAGAAACTCCAGCCTCATTTGATCCTGATGAGAAGAGTAATTTCATCTAGTATTACATCCATCATATTCTAATCTATATCCAACTCCTTGCACCAATCAAGGGCCTCCTCATATTATTACTATGGCTGCGTTGGAAAGAGCACACTGCAGTGAAGAAGAAGCCAGTGCTGTGACTGGACAAAAGACATAAGAGTGGACATTTTTTTCAGCCTTAAGCACAACTAAGCAATGATATTGCAGGAGTGTTACACTTGGATTCAGAAGCCTCAAGCTTTCTGGTAATTTCATATAACAGTGATTCAGTGCAGCTTTCAAGACAGAAAGATACATTTACAGTACATCCTGTCTAAATAGAGAGGTAAACTAAACATTCCCACGAACTACAGGAAATATTGTTGAGATAAGAAACAATTGATCAACTGTATTGTAGTTTACAGCAAGGTTGTGTAAAAATGGCTGGCCCAGCGTGTAATCCAACCCAGTTTGGCTTACTTCTTAAACCAGTGGAGACTGGCTGTTGGCCAGATATACCAAATAGACCTCAGCACTATAGACATTCTACAGATATTCTCAGATATTCTCACTTGAATGTATTGGCAAGGTCCCTCATGATGGGCTGGGCGTCCATTCAAGTCCAATCTGAGCAAAACAATACAGGAAAGCCAACATAGATGGGGCCATGGTAGACCAGCCTGAAATAAATATATATAAAAAGCACAAACATGAATACAAACACACACACAAATGGAAACAAATCAACTCTGAATATTTTGTCCTAGATCATTTATATGGAAATTGTAGATTTCTGTGTGAATACAGATAAATTAGAATTTGGACGTGGCAAAAACAAAAAAGAGAGGACTCTAAGAGAATAGATATTTAACTTTTAAGTACTGTGATTGAGAAATTGGACAAACTCACTGACAGTATTTCTCCAGTAAAAATGTTCTTATTTCTTGGCTATATCTTTTCCTTGAAGAGCCGGTAGGCAGTAAGAGCTGTCCTCACCTCCTCTAAATCTGGCTTATCTCCAGATTCTCTAAGTGACCTGCACCTGCAACTACAATGCATTTCAATGATCTATTCTTTTCTATTCTCTTCAGAATCTCATTCGCATACACAAAAGCAGGTTTATACACAGCTGTATTGTATCCAACATTCTGTTTTCTGTGAAAGAAAAGGTCAGGAAGAGCTACTGTAGGCTGAACTGAGCACATTTTCTACCTTTGTGAGTCAATACTTTTGCATACATTAAAATACAATTTTGTTTTCCATTGTGTATCGTTTTAAGCTATATTTTCACATGGCTCTCGTAAGTGCCATTTTACATTTGCAAACTTGTCAGACCCATTTATATAATTCATTTCATTCCAATCGGAAACAAACAAGTAAGTCAGCGAAAGTGAAATGCATGAACTGTTTCCATGCACCCTTTTCAAAGACATCGCTGAGGTGTAAATTTGATTTACAGCATCCTAGCCATTCATGCTCCACATGAGCATTGAGCAATCCTTGGCATCATGTCAAAACATCCTAGCGTACATCTATGGAAGGTGACTGCATTTCATTAGTGCCCACAGTGTGGAATATCTTTCACCTTCCAGCGACTTGAAATCGAGTCAGGATCTTTATGTTCAAGTCTTACAACAAGAAGCCTCAAATTTATTGCAAATTTCTTAATGGTTTTTTTCTTTCAGGTATGTTGTTTAACTTTCCAAACCCTGATATTATTGCGGCTGGTCTTGAAGATAGTAACCTGACAAGAGTCATCAATTACCAGCTTGACACGAATCACCAGCTAAGAATTTTAGGGTATGACTGCTAAATTGGTGTATTTGGACTTTCTGAGGGTACTCCCTAATCCAACATCCACATCAATGTAGTTTGAGTAGAGGGTGTCAAGAAATTACCCTGTGTAAAACCCATGAGTTCCTTAAGATTGTAATTAATATGAACAAAAAAAAAGAATATAGCTGTAAAGAATTAAATCCATCCATCCATTATTTATATCCACAAAATCCAATTAAGAGCTTTGGATTAGTATTAGGATAAAAAATAAAAAACTCAAGGCAGTTGACTAGGACTTCTTGATCTACTGGTGCTGCTAGATGTAAAATTGATGATATTGGATCTTCAGCACATACTTCTTTATTAGGTACTCTCTACCAGTGCATGAAACATGAGAATCCTTTCTATAAATAGGGGAAAAAGCCACCAGCCTTGTTTTCTCTAGCATATTACGTCTTTACATGGCTTCATTATTGTGAGTTCAATCAGCCTGCAGTGCAATTACTTATCAGAGTCGCCTCACCTTTGTCTCCTGATTAGCACAGCAGTACACGTCAGGTCTAAATGAAGTAAAGAGGCGACTTGCCAAGATCTTATCTCAGAAAGATTTACACTTTCTACTATCCAGATTGCCTGGTCATTAAAGGTAAAAGGTAAAGTTACCTGGAACTGAATGCAAATATGATCAGTTGGACTGTGCTATATGGGAATCATAAAGATGAACACTTTTCATGATAATTCTGCCTACTCCATGCCTGTGTGTAGTATTATTATGAACGTATGAAAAAACCTTGACACAGCAACACTGATATATTAGGTGATATCAGAGGCTGGAACATCAGTGGTCTGGTGAGATTGCAGTTATAAATCAAACATTTAAGCATCGTGGTGTATAGTACAATTGCAGATTTAGAGTTCCTTGTGACACACATATGCATTAAAAGGTCAGCTTATATAAGCCAGAGTCAACACCACAAAATCTTCAAGAAGGCTGATTTAAAAGTATTGATCTCATGGTAATGAGATGCACCACATCTTCCCCTTGGTGGTTTATCATGCAGACACAATGAACAGCACTGGGAATAGGATGGAGGATGAATCCTTTACTTTTCAATTTAAATTACAAAAATACCAATATGCAGGAAAGACCACATTCAAATGATTTCTGACATTAAGTCAATGACCTATTTCGAATCTTTCTCAGTTCTTGAGGATCTAGTAAAAACAAGGTACTGCCTGAATGCAGTTAAAAGATCTACCATGAAAGTAAAATGTATTCTTTGGACTATTCAAATTCAGAATGTTTTCTAAAGAATTTAATAATTTCTAAAGAACACATTTCTGTGTATGTTAATTCAATCTATGTACGCTAACTCCAGGGCATTGTGTTTTCCTAAAAAGATGTGTATGCGTGCAACGCGTGATCAGCTTGAGAATGCAATATCACCTCTGTGAGTAGCTACTTGGGCTTAAGTCAGATGAGTCCATTTAAAGTAGCAGACTTTGGGATGGAAGGAAAGGTGATCTTTCTTAAGAAAAAAGTTAACCAATCATGCAAAAAATTAAGAGGTACATCGTAAATACAGGACCTGACCTGATTCCATCTGTAATAGTTGAAAGCAAAGTTCAGAAGATGTTGCGTAAGCTTCAATTTATACATTAGATATATGCAAACTATATAAAACTAAATACGGACATGAAATATATTGTGATCCACAGCCTCTAGGTTTAATAAGGGCTGGCAAAATGTGTAAGGGGAAGTTATGACCTGGGGGTCACAGTAGCTCAGTGGTAGAGCTCACGCTCCAGGAACTGATGAGCCAGATCTTGCAGGTTTGAACCCACTGCAAGGTGTCAGGAAGGGCATCTGGCCTTAAGCCATTACACTCCATCTAAGTCAGTGTCCAGCCCTACAACATGGGGAGGAATCACGACATGCAAAAAATGTATCTCATGACCTCAATGTAAATTATTGTAAAAATGGCCATGATTTGCCCAACTAGACTTTGCTAAGTCTGTCGTAAGTAATTTTGTACATCTGATTTTAATCTTTTAATCTTGCTATTGTTTTCCGATATGCAAATGTGGGTATAATTAATGCTTATCTGTTGGATCATAGTGCTGACATATTGGTGCATTTCTGCCTTTCTCTTCCACTAAATCTCATCTCCCTGTATGTTTGGGTCTCGACATTAACTCTTTAACTACCAACAAGTTCTCTGAAGCTATCATAGCTGATCCCAATAGTTGCACAATTGATCCCCCTCCATCTCAGAACTGAGGAACTTACTTTCTTATTTAATACTATTAAATAAGAATTCTCCTGATGTGGCTGATTTCTGGCTTGCGCCTATGCCCATATGTTGTGTATTCAATGGCTGTGAGCTATGTGCTTTGTTGTTTATGTCGGTGTATCTTGTATTTGTGTTTTAGGTACCTGCTCTGGTCTGTACAGCACTTTGGTAGACGTGGGTTGTTTTTAAATGTGCTCCATAAATAAATGTGTCTCGACTTGACATTAACAAAGTGAATTGGGAGATAATTTCCTCTCCAAGTGCAGAGAAATAGGACGTTAGAATACCAAACTAACTGACAAATAGTTTACAAATATAACTGATCAATTCATATAAATAAGAGAAGAAACCACTGTTTTGTTTTGTGCTTCTAATTCCTTTAGAGTGCTATCGAATATTTAATAGGAGGATAAGAGTTTGCCTCTTTTCTGAGAGTCTGTCTGTGCACTTAAATAAGAAGCGCAGCAGCCGTGTTGAATGAACTATCATGAAGACGGAGACAAAAATAGAGCTAACTAAGCATAATGCAAAAAAGGACACGCAGTGGATTCAAACACAAATGGAATACTGAATTGTCACTGATTGTACTTAATATTCAAATTAAATAATCCTGCACAGTTCATCTCTGTTCAACCCTTCAACTGAGGATTTTCCTCTGACTGTAGTAAGAGAGAGCTGGTACTCAGGGACCACCTGCAATTTCCAGTTTCTTTTGATCACACAACATTTAGGGCAATTAAAATATAATTAAAGTGGAGCATATATAAAATCCATTGCCCTGGCGCCTGTGAATCCAAACCAAACAGCTTTTCAGAAGAGTTGTGATTTGGTTATTCTAGTGAACCATCAGTCAGAAACTGAGTTACGAGCTTTATAGTACTTTGTGGAAAGGCTCAATAAAAAAAATAAAAACCTAACTAGACTAGCTGTACTTCGAACCACATCCCATAAAATCTATTTATTCGAATGACAGACCTTACTTTGAAACCAGTAAAATATATAAAGACCACTGTTTTTTGAAAGTTTAATTTTAAGCTGTCAGAAAGCTTCCAGGGTATGTAATGGAAAAACTCAATAAATAATAAATAATATTCATATCAGTCTTACATTTTACATGCAGTCAGAAATTAGATATTAGAAAAGCTGAAAGCTCTTTGATAATGTCTTGATGCATGATCAATAATCCAGGTAGGGAAATCTCAAAAGAGGTGAATTTGTTCAGCTGGATCCGAGGTTCATTTTTGAAACGTTTCGTCACTCTCTCTTACTAGTTTGCCTTCAGCTTAGACTGAAGAAGTCACCTGGTGAGTGACGAAACGTTTCAAAAATGAACCTCTGATCCAGCTGAACAAATTCACCTCTTTTGAGACTCTTTGATAATGCTTCCAGCAAGTTTTTTTTTCTCAAACAACAATGTACTTTGAGTTTTCTGAAAATGACCCCCCCCAAATATAGTGAGTGCCTTCCCAGTTTATTAAGTGGGTAACCCCACTTTCAAGTTTAAAGGTGCTAACTGCTGTCCATGTCAGCTCCCAATATCTAATTCCATATATCTGAATTGTATTGGCAGAATAATCCATTCACCAGCGGATACGTGATTATGCAAAACTATACCTGTTATTTATTTAATTAAGTAGTAGTAATTTTAGGTACACACTGCATGAAATATCAGTGCATGGTTATAAAAGCAAAACGTCCATCCTGTGGGGAAAGGAGCAAACCTCAAGGTTACAGATTTGAGAGTGCAGATGCAGTTTCTGTTTCTGTATTATAACATATGTGCCAAGGAGCTATATTGTGGACAAAATGACTCGGGCGTGGAAACGACAAGAGCTGGTTTGGAATGACAGGAAGAAATAGGGATGGGCATTTTAGAGGGACAAATATTGAATGTTAAGGCAGGCAGACTTTTTGCCCTAGGTACTTGATGAGCCAAATAAAGATACAGAGGGAGCAGGACAAGGACTAGCAGTGGCATGAAGCTGATGTCCCTTTACTTGGTGGAATTTTCTCAATGCGGATACAAAGAATTGTGCAGTTAATACACACCTTTTCCATTCTCTGCAACTGGTGCTGATCTGCAATTTGTGTTGTCATAATACCAAAACTATGACTTCAATATGATATATCCAAATATATCCATACTGACATGATAACACATCAGGGAAAGAGCAGAACATTAAACTTAAAATTCTAATCTTTTTAATAAAAAAATGAAAATATTTTGAATTTAAACTTCAAAAATTATAATTGATTAAAAAGTAAATTGTGGGAATACTGGCAGCCATGCATCTCGTTCTGTCACCATGACGGCTGCAGTGTGCATATGAGAGAAATTAAAAAACAGTTGGCACACCTACTATGCCTGCAGGGAGTGGAAGCAGAGCGCTGCATACACACACACACAACCCTGCTGTTACACATTGATGCAACTTAAAGTATTTATGCAGCTATTTAAACAGTTATTCTTGAAGCACCATAACTAATAACTACTAATAGTAATAATAGTATCATTTAAATAGCAGGGTATTGATATACCTTTCTAGTATTGGTATAACATGCAGCACTATCTGCAATATGTACAGGCCTGCTAAGCATCAAACCTCTTTACCTGCATTGCTTTCAAACTCCACAGCCAAGCAAAATATTTAGCAGGCACTTTCTCCTCTTCTAAAGTACAATGGAATTACTAATGAGATCATTTATAGTAGGTCCTTTCATACAGTTAATGCTGAAAAACAAGTTGTCGATCAACAGAAAGTGAATCAATTGTAGTTATATGCTACTTGATTAATGAAGTATTCATCAAATAAAAACACTAAATAATTGTTGATTGCGGTTTCATAAATGCTAAGACTTGCTTGTGTTCCTCTGATTTATATCATTATGAAATAAATACTTGAGGGGTTGTTTTGGCTGTTGGAGCAGAATATATCATTGTTCTGAAATGACCACACAATTAATAACTTCATCAATCTGATGTATCAGTTCATTGTAAATGATACTCAAAACAATGCTGCAAAAGCTAAAAAAAGGTATTTGCAAATCCAACTGGGTGAGTGTTACGGGAGGCAATTCACCTTGAACAAAGACACGCTTCCAGAAGATCCGGCCGACATGTATTCCCCCAAGGAACACCAGATTAGAGAGGATGAGCATAGCAGTGGAAAAGGCGGAGAGAAGGGCAATGCAACGTCTTTTCACAGGTGCAGAGAAATTGCGCCCCTATGGAGAAGTCAGGGTTGTAGTTAAACCCCAAAATTGTTTTTAGCATAAATCTATGATAATGCAAGGTACGTAAACACAAGGGGTTGACAGTGTTGCAGTGGTTTACTCAGAATGCCACTGCAGTGGAAGGCAGAAACACTGAAATATGGTATAGCTCAAATGATATGACACCGCTGTTTGAGAGTACAAGCATCATTTTCCTGATCGTGGAAGCTAGATGCCAAACAAGAATGATGTAATCAAGAGAAACAACTTGGAGCAGCCTTTTCATTTAAATATGCCAGAGACAGACTCCCTGAACACATTTTGAGGTTTTGCACATTTAATTCCTGTAATATCAACTCTGTGTATGTTTTGCTTTGTATACTCAAGACAGTTCACTTACAACAACAGAGGAAATAAGAGAGGAAGTAAAGAGTGTCTTCAGTCCATTCTCCACCATAACTCCAGCCCAGTTCATCAGGGCCCAGTACTGCAGGTAGTCGTGGCCACCATGCCAAAGGCAGACGAACCCAAATGCCATGCCAGAAGACAGGACTTTGTAAAAATGACCATGATGGGAACCTCCCAGTGGGACATAGATGTATCTGGAATAACAGTAGAGATGGTCATCAGCAAGAATTATAAAGAAAAAAAAATACACATGGAATCAAAAGTAATCTTAAAATAGTTAAAATTAGAGACCATGACACTGGTAACTTAATAAATAATCATATTTGAATGTATAGATAAGATATAGATATATAGAGAACAGAAGTGTAAATCTAAAGCAAAGTGAAAAAAAAATTGTCACACCCTAATCATCCCCAGTATTTGGACAAAAATGGCAGTCTGCTTTCATATAGTGCCACCAGCAATTGCACCAGACAACAACCTTCCTTAAGGGGTTCTACTATGAAATACATTAAGTGGTAAGAGGCATTTTGTGGGCCACTAATGTTTGTGTGGGTAATAGAAGACCAGACACCATGGAACATAGGTGAGGGAAACCATATTGGAACAGTGAGGAATGAGACACTTAGCTGCCCATGGAGACGGGGCATCAGTAGTGAGTCATGTGGAGCATCATTTAACACCCACACATTCATTTGGTACTCTTCAAACAATTACTGCAGATTTCAAGAACTGCATTAAAACCCCTTTAACAGCACTTTCTTCATAGGACAACATGGGGGCATCATATCACTATTTTGCATTGCTGTGGGATAATTGCACAAGATGCCACTGAATCAAGGGAAACTATTTTGCATGGGCGTGGATTAAAATAAAAGTCTCCATTTGCAATGTAGATTCTAGTCTGTTTAGCACATTCATTCTCATCTGCCTTAATAGCCTTTTAGATGAATTTTAATTTACATGTTTACAATTTAAAGCAGACATATCGTGTCTACAAAGTTGGACATATGAAACAACTGAGAACAGCTACAGTCATGTCGGCATGGAAAATATGAAATGATACCCCAGAGGGGATAGGGGACAGAAAAATCACTGTGTTCTCTGACATCTGTGGAAGAGTCGAGTTCCCTCAGTGTAGCAGCCCAGATCTACCAAGCAGACCATAAACCCCCAATAGACCACATTCAGCCAAGTGTGTATCATAAAAAATCCTGTTCACCTCTGCAGCATAGTATGGAAGCTCATAGTCACAAAAGTGCCGCAGCTTTGTTTCTCTAGATATACATGTTGGCAGGGTTAGCTGTAGGTTATTAAACCATTCGGAAAGTAACTGATCAGAAAATCTCAATATCAGTGGTAAAGGAGCCTTCTTACTGTAATAATTAAAGTATCAACATGAAAAGCTTCAAAACAAGGTAGTCTTATAAAAAGATCTTACATAGACATCAGTGTAAAATTACCATATTGAATCAGCATTAACAGTCCACCACTCCAAGAGTTGGATGAAGTGTCTCTTACCTGATGAGCCACTGATACAGCCCCTCATCAAAATGCCTGAAAATGAGGAGGAAAATAATGTTTGAGTCAGAAATTTACATATTGATGCATTTTTTCCTAAGAAACACCTGAGCGCACCTCAAAGGGGACAAAAGCTTCTCAGGCTTTGAATTCAGACAAACCGATGTGATTGTGTAAAGAGAGAATAAGGAAACAAAACCAGACACAGCCACTTCTGGGCCTGTCTAGAAAAGAGAAGCTTTATATTTAAAAGTGGCCAGCACTGCAGACTTTATTAGAGTATGTCCATGTCAGTGCATCAGCTGATCTAGACAACACTTTTTACTGCAAGACCAGCATGCAGATCACTGAATTGGAGTGGTAAGCGAATAAAAAGGGGGATTAAGTCATTATTTATGGGCTTTCTAAACACAAAAAAGGGTATTTCTTAAAGAGACTACACTAAAATATTAAAGGCAATACAGAATGGAGAGATGCTCAGAGACTTAGCAGCAATCCTTTGCATTTACAGGTGAGCGGATGTTACTCACTTTTTAGCAATACATTTCATCACAATCCCAATAAGTAAAAAGTTATATTTAACATATTGCCCAACAGCAGTTGCTTTGCTCATCCACTGATGATCGCCTTATTGTGTGTGTGGCATCAAGAGGGTTGCAAAGGCAAATACCAGTGGGTAAATACTATTCTTAGGATCAGATGTTTATGCTTGTTTGAATATTTTATAAAGACCTATTTTGAGGTGTTGTAAGAATTCATGCAAGCATGGTAAACTAAGTGGGGATTAATCTTTCCCCATCCTGTTGAAATGTTAAATGATTCTTCCCTCTCTGTGATTAAATACTGCCAAGTGTCTCCATCAACTTAAGCAATCCTGACCCCTTCAGCATAAGGTTTGCATAGCACTTGTCACTTTGCATATGCTTTGCGTCAGAGGAGTTAAATGCCTGTCATGACGCTCAAACTTTTGAGTCAACTGTTTGTGGAGTTGGTCTGAATGAACTATATGAAGATGTTGTTGACCTCCAATTTGGCTTTAAAATGACCTGACAAAAGCAGCTAGGTAACAAGGTTGGCAATCATGTTTCAGTTAATTTATTTTAAACAAAACACCACGTGAACTTACTTAAACAATATGGATATTATTTAATCAGTCACTGAATATATTTTAATATAGCTATTCGTTGTTTTTGAGAAATTTTTTAACATGAAAAATAAAAATGTTGTAACTGAAGTGTTTCTAAATTCTAAAATGGGTGTGCACTCCTCCCATGGTGGCAAACCACAAAAAAGTTAGCATAGCTCATTTAGACAAAAATGCATGAAACTTCAGGTACCACATGCAATTGTTCTTTGTACTGAAGTAAAAACAAAAAAGATACATTTCAGAAATACCAATAACTGACCCAGAATCCTTTGCAAAATAACTGAATACATTCTATGCCCACTTTTATACTCAGGATTTCTTATTTACATGGGAAGGATGGTTGAGAGCCCCCCATCCACCAGGCTCCAAAGAACCAGTGCCCCTTATAGAGGGGGGGTATAGTCCCAGTTTATCTGATGGAAGCTAGGAAAGGCTCTTGGGCCTGACAGCATCCCAGCAAGGGATGACCTGCGGCCTGGTACTTTCACTAATTCTTCATTCACTCTTCTGCAAATCCTTTGAGACTTCCACAATACTTCCACAATACTCTGGCCTGTCTGCTGCACATTCTCCCCCAGCACCAGGATTCCCAAGACATCTTTGCTAGGGTCGTCTTTGTGGACTTCAGCTCTGCTTTAATACCATCCAAAGGTATCTGATGATTTGGTAACTACGCCATCTTAACCCCCCCCCCCATCCGATCCCTCTCATGCACAATTTCCTTAGCGACAGAACTGCAAGCTCTGGGTTAGACACAACCAAATCCCATTCACTAACACCGGAGTGCTGCAGGGTTGTGAGTTAACACATTTATCCTGTCTGTCTTTGAACCTCACTGAATCTCACTGAATGTTGAACCATTCTCATACATTTTTCTGTCAGAAATTCGTTTTACATTTCAGCCATGTCGTCTGTGTCCTACTTGGTGACATTAAACAGAGGAGGTTTTGCTTTATGGTTTTACTTTGTTTGTCTTGGCACCACTGTTGGGTGTGTTGCCCTGTTGCGACACATTCAGAGTCTGCATGTAGGCATACAGTATCATAGTGTGATCGTAAACACCAAAGATGTCACAGAAACCTTACAAAATTAGCCTTGTTTGATATTGAGAAAAATAAAATCCCTTTAGAATAGCAGTGGACACAGTGAACAAGGCATTTTCTCCAGGTTCTGGAGAAAGGACCTATACTTTCTTGATGGAGTAGTAGTGGTGACATATTGTTCTGATTGCCATAATGATAGAAGATGACATAAATCACCATGGTCGGAGAGTCTGATTGCTGAAGCAAATTAACCACTTGAAGCTTCTCCTCCAGGATACCAGATCTGCTAGCTTAGCTTTTCCAGAGACCAAGATATAAGGCAATGTCCTTCAACTTTTGGGGGGATAGAATTGTTGGAAAACACAAGTACAACCATCTTTTGTATGAGTGACTGTTTCCATATTCATTGAATTTCATAATATAAGTCACCTAAATCTGAATGAGTGGATTCATTCTGCTGATACAAAAAGTCTAATAATTCACTATGGAATTCCACACAGGGACTAACAAATGTGTTTACCATTTGCTGTATAGTAATCGTAGATTAGTGGTTCAATCCCTGGACCCTACAGAAGGATGTTGAGGTGTCCCTGAACAAGACACTGAACCCCTAACTGCTCCCTGAGCACTGCATGGTGGATGTACTCACTGCTCCTATACAATAGGAAGGGTTAAATACAGAGGATACATTCCACTGGCCTTCATGTGGCAAGTAAAAACAATTCCATTCTACTCTACATAAAGTGAGGTGGTCTCTGATTTCTATGGGTAGTCTATAGAACTTTGAATAAGTGTTCCAATCATAGGAATCGTACTACATCCATCAGAGACTCTTAATTCAACTAGCAGTTTAGTTTGATTCATACAGCAAGGCACTGAGACTGAGATAAAACCTCATTCTATTTCTAATCCCTTTTTTATTCCTGCAGAAGTACCATTTTCTCCCAGAATCCTATCAATGTTCACTGAAATGACCAATCAACATCTTGGATTTAGTTTAAAAAAAAGGAAAAACAAGGCTTCAAGGCATGCCAGTAGAAACCAACTCTGTCACGGCTTCTATGTTTTAATATGATTTCTACGGTTGTGACTCACCTCCACATCCCTGTGAAACTGTACATGATGCTTACACAACGAGGAAGCTTCGGGGGATCTAGCTTATCCAACGTTGCCAGCATAGATGGCAAACCAAACAGTACCAAGTACTTCACATAAAAAAACTGGACAAGGGCCAGAGCCAGACCACCTGCAATGTAAAAGAATTGAAAAATGAGGATCTTTAAATCAAAATAAATGTGTATATAGAAATGAGAACATTCTATTTTTATGGCATTAAATTGCCTATAGTTATCACAGGGAAAGGTCATTTTTTGATAATCACCTGATTAAAGAGGGTTTAATTTATCTCAACAATAAAGTGACAGCCAATTACATGTACGTAGAACACCAGTGTGTATGCAAAGGGTGAACACACTGTGATAAGGGCAAGGACCAAGTGCTGGGGCAGGATAAGAACCTGAGCTCAGATTGAAAGGTTGGGTTGGTTTTGGGTCAACGCTGTCTCGACAGGGTTTGCTAATGGACAAGACCATCAGCTTAATGGTTGAACTATAACTGTGTAGAGGAAAGAGGAAGGGTAACTGTGAGGCTAGAGAACCGTTTATGCCTCCTCATTTTGCAATGCAATACAAGAAAAAATGTGCAGTGTGTGGGTGGTTATGAGTGTCCATGGGCCATTTACAACACAACCTTTGTGAAGCTGTGTAAATTGAATTCTATCTTTATCACTGACATACTGCAGGGGTAAAATGTATTGCTTGAATGAATGGGGTAAACATCTCTCACCAAAAAAGACACCACTGAGCTCAGGTTATCACTAATATATGCAGATGGGTGACAAATTAAAGGAAAAACTAGAATGTTTGACCCCTATAATATGGGATCTGGGGGCTATGTTATACTGTGTGTGAGAGAGAGGGGGGCGTTTTTCCTGTTATGGTTTGGATCCACTTGTCCTTTTAGAGGGAAGGGTCATTGCAAATCAATATAACGTTATTCTGAGCAATCACCTTAATCCTGAAGAGACAATTCTGTCCTGATGGGAGTGGTCTCTTCCAGGATGACAATGCCTCCATCCACAGGGCATAAGGGGTCACTGAATGGTTTGATATGTATGGAAGTGATGTAAATTATATGCTATGGCCTTCACATTCGCCAGATATCAACCTGATTGAACACCTATGGGAGAGTTTGGACCGACGAGTTAGACAGTGCTCTCCACCGTCATCTTGAAGACATGAAATGAGGGAATATCATTTGGAGGACTGGTGTTCCATCCCTCCAGAGTTCAGAGACTTTTAAAATATATGACAAAGAGCACTGAAGCTGTTCTGGAGGTATGTGGTGACCCAACACCTTACTAAGACCCTTAATGTTGTTTTTTTTCTTTTAAATTGTCACCCGTATGTATGTGTGTATATATATTATACACAATTCACCTCCACCTATTTATGTGTGCTTTACCAGGGTGAGGGGTAAAGGTCCAGATACACTGCAATGCTAACACTGTTTTATGTATGTTTTGTGTTTCAAGTCTAGTGTTGATACTGTTCTGTCTGAAAAGAAACATTTTTGAGTATAGGGCTTCATAAGTAATGTTGATTTAGTTACACTTGTCACAGTTATCAATCTATCTAGTAGAGTGACACATTGAATGGAAGTGGTAAAGGGGAGGGCAATGTGTCTCCTCTGTATCTCTCAAACCTATTTTATATGGTCTGGGTGAGCAGCACAGTCATTTCAGAACAACAAAATTCAACAACACATTTACGTTAAGACAAATGGAAACTTTAACAGCACGCAAAGACTCACCTAAAGCCCAAGGTGGAAGAATTTCTAAGTAGGTCTCATTAGCCTGTATGGAGTGCATATACATTATATGGATCATCTGTTCTGCAAGCAGCCACCATAGTAAGATCCTTCCTGACCTGATTACCAAGTAGCTTAGGGGAGCATTTTCTCTTTCATGTTCCCCAGCAGGTCTCTGCATCTGCATTAGAAGGAAGTTGGTAAATTGGTTAGGGAGAACACTTACTTGTCAAAGGATGACTGTTTCACTTGCAAATACCAGTGTATCCAACACCACAAAGTTACAGAGAGGAACTAAAGGAAACCAAGGTAACCCAGCCCCTGTGATTATTTTGAAAAATAGACATTAATAAAAAAAATCATTATCTAAATTTTTAAGGGGCCCCTGAACGGTAAGTCACACGGAACAAGACAAGAATAATCTATAAAATACCCCTGTAGACTAGCAAGAAATCCGATAACTTAAAAAAAGCCACCAGCAGTGTTTAAGGTAATGTGCAAAATGAGAAGAGCTGAGATCTCAAGTACTTGACAGGAGCTATCAGACAAAAAAGGGCAAGAGAGGGCAATTCTAGGCCAAATTGCCACTTTGGATATAAACTTGATGGAGTTATTTACCTGCTGAATATAATCTTTGTAAGTGATAACTGGTCCATTGTAGAATAAGGGATGGTAAAACATGTATGAGAACAACCAGTAGAGCTGTGCAGCTGTGGAGGGCTCCATGGGATGCCAACAGTTTTCAAGGCTGAAGCTGATGAGACGCAGACCGCACATGGCAACACTAAACAGCAAAAGGTAGTACTCCTCCTCTGTTTTATACCAGCCTCTCTGCAGAACAATATAGTGAATCCCATTAATTATGACAACACTGTGCGTAAGGGTCGTTTTTCAATTATTTACATTTTAATATGATTACCTTGACTAACAGAGCATTCAATTATAGATGCCATTTTAACACTGAATAATGTATGTGATATAAATGGGAAAATTCCCAAAGAAGCAGCCACTGTTTCACCGCCAATGACTTTGCATTGGATGTGAGTGTTTTTTGTGCAAGGGGTGATGGAATGTCTTGCAATGTGAACCAAGCATATAACCCGGAGAAAGGGGTGGGACAAAAGTTGAAATCTGGTTAACTTCATGCAAAAGAGGCTGCCAACGGCGTAGTCAGTTGATTGGACAAATGAGGTTTGTTCCTACAATCATTAGTCTAGAATAACATTGAATTTCATTTCATGGTTTTGAGCAGGCTGATCACATCCACAGGTGACTAACTTGGCCAACAGATGTGAGTCCACATGACTGCATCATGGACAAACATGAAGGTTGAAGTAAGTCAATAATTGTGTTCTATATCATGATATTGCTCTTAAGAATTACTTCAGTCTGCTTCAGACAGAGGCTGATGCGATGATAAAAAGAGCTTGATCCATCACTTGCCCTGTTGGCAAGTAACTTGCAGCGTTAATCATCACTGTTAATTTTTACCAATATTTGTCAGGTTGGTGGAAGTCAGTTTGAAAATCTGATTACATTACATGAATGTCCATTTTATCCATTCAGTGGTATCATAGGTATGCCTCCGTATATAAGAGATGTGCCTGAATTGTTGCTACCCACCTGGACATCCTGCAATGGTTGAACGTGAAGGGAAGAGAGCAGCAGCAGGCTACAAGTCCAACAAAGAGCAGGCTTACGCAGCTGGGCCACTACAAAGGATAGGCCAAGATGTACCAGTAGCACACTTAAACCTTTAACACCTAAAACACTGCAAGCTGCTACAAGGCCGTAAATCAACAAGGCAGGCCCCCTAAGCTGTTGGAGACAAAGACCTATTAGAATCACACTATGCACCTGATGAAAACATTCCTTTTAGTCTGTACTGATGTTTATGTGAATGTGATATAGATTTTGAGATGGGTCTATCCATGTGTTGTTGTTTTTTTGGTCTTTTTGTGAATTTGAGTATCACAGTATTTGGATGTGCTCTATATGAGCTACAGTGAATGTGGAAAACTGTTTTCTGTCTGACACAAACATTGAACTTTTCACCAATTTAATTGCGTTTCACCATATATTTTGCATCCATTTGTAACATGTGATTCCTACCTTGCAGATAAAGATGCTTGTCAATCTAGATATCACTCCATGTCCAATTAGAGACCATAACAAAGACTTCTTGGCCCATCCAGTCCAGAAACTCCATTCAAAGTCCGTAGGATCCTGATAAAAACAACTACAGGCCTTCAACAGGTATGTTAGCTGGGAGCAGCATGCAGGGATGACCCCTGTGGAGCAGAAAACAATCTAAACAGCTCAAATGTTTTGATAGTGAGTCTGTGTATTCAAAAACTCCAGACTATGAGAAGCCCATAAGATTAAAGCTTACCTCTGCGCAATACCAACATGGCAAAGTTCTGCTCAACTAAAGAAACTGGCTCTATTAGAGCTTACTAAGACTCAGTGGTAGAACATGCACTGATGAACCAGAGGCTGGGGTGTCCGGAGGGGCTTCTGGCCTTAATCCCCCATGCACTATCTAAGTTTTTGTACATCCCCACAATCGGGGAACTATTAGTGACACATAAAAATGGACCCATAACTTACTACTTAAAAAATAATAATCATAAAAAATCCCATTTTTGTTAGTGTCTCAAACCAATCTCATGACATCATCAAACCATATTGATATGGTTGGTATGGTTGGTCATATGGTTGGTCTTGTGGTTTTAAACAACAGTATGTTCAAAGTACTCACTCTTCTAAATCCAAGCAGTCCTTTCTCCAGCTGCAATTCTCTCTCCAATCCTGCTTCATGTTCTGAGGGAAAAGACAGCAATTAAATTGTAACTGTTATCTGCTTAGGAGAAACTCATGGTCCCATCATTATAGATAACAGGGATGCATGTTGGGGAAATTGAATATTCCATTTTGATGCATTGTCTCTCTCAAAAAGTATTGAGGACAAGTGAAGTCATAAGTACATTAAGGAGCAGAACCACTAAACAATCATAATGTTCAAGAGGATTGATATTTCCAATCCCGGAATGATAAAGCAAAGACTTTAGAATGCACTTTGTCAGATCAAACAATGACATCAATTTGTCAATGTTCTCTCTAACTTACCTTTTGAGAATCTGTGCAGTTCATAGAAAGAAAACAGATGAGAGCCAAAGGAAAGCACCCAGTATGCCAGGATCTCTGCTTTTGGCAGGGATGCCAACTTGAACTTGGATTTAGATGCCATTAGGCTATTCCAAAACCTTCAAACGCAATGTGAATCACAATCAACAAGCACACACATACACAATTAATATCCTCCAACAGAATTGATGTGTACTAGTGTCTATACAGTATTAACCAGCTAACCACAAATTCAGATTTTGATTCAGATATGCTTATTTCAAAATTTCTAAAAACTTCTGGTAGAATTAACAGAAGTAACAGTTATTAAAAACCACTACCATGTTACCCTGCATTTCTTATATCCATATGATCCGGGTTTCACCCTAGGCAATTTCAGAGATAAAAACATTATCATCATGAGAAACTTTTATGATTCTATATCAAAGTTAGTGTATTAAAATAATGTGCTTGGTTGCTTGGAAGAGTTTTCTTTTCAACATTATTTACCGTGGAAGGGTCAGAGAAGTTTTTAGATTATGAATGAAACTCTCAGGAGTGAAAATTAATTACATTTATTATTGGCAGATCATTTATCATATAAAATACATACCTTAGTTGGTGTTAAAAGATTTTGAATTCAATATTCACACACAGTGGCCTTAAGCATGAACACATACACATTAACATTGGGCCTTATGGCCTGGCCGAGGCCTGAAGGACAGCGGCAAAGTTAGTGAAGTTGACTCACAGAGGTTATGTCAAATCCAAAGGGAAGAATTTTATCAGACTTTAATGATTCATAATAGGATTTCATTTAAAAATGTATGGAGATATGTCTAGCTTTTTCAAGTTCAACTAATTTTAATTACAATCAACTGGCAGTTTCTTTCCATTGATTATTATTCAAATGAACACTCAACATTATCAAGTTCCAACTACATGTCTTGTACTATATACTGTACATTGTACGTGCACTGGTATGGTCCGTCATCTCCATCTACCTCAGCCATGTGGGTAACCCACTAACTTTTATTTCAGTATCTCTGATACATTTTCTGCATGATTGTGGTTTATTATGGCTTATTTTTGCCTGTATATAGTCAATCTTTATGTGTGTGTATATATATATATATATATATCTGGAAATCATTGTGTTGTGAGGGCTGTGGTAGCTCAGTGGTAGAGTGTGCCCCTCGGGAACTGACAGGCTTGAGGCAACTGGTTCAAACCCACCATGGGGCATCCAGCCTTAATCCTACAAGTTCCGTCTACATCCAATTTAGGGACTAATCTTAACATGTAAAGGGCTTTGAGCAGTTGCTGGATTAGATAAGTGCTATATGAAAACAAGTCCATTAACCATTTTTATAATTTTGTCACTCTGTTTGGAGAACCTGTGAGAGCCGTTAAACACTGCATGGCAGTGAATACCTATAAGGCCAATAAACTGATGCCCATTCTGACCCCCCAAACACACAAACACTGCTGCCTCTGTTGCTAGGCAACAGTATCAAGGGGTACCAACAAGCTAAACCAGTAGTTCTCAATTTGGTCATCAAGAACAGCTGATTTTCTTTTCAGGTAGTTTTACATTCACCTGTTATTCCGAGTCTTAAACAACCCTGATTGAAAATGAAATAGAAACAAAAAGTAGATGCTATTGATCAAATTGCAGAGACGCAAACCACCGACTCTATTGCATGTTTTACCCGTTTATTACAAATCATGTATACTCAACGTAATGAAATGCGTGTCAGACTTCTTCAAGTCCATTGATATTCACTCATATTCTCGCAGCTATTGAAAAGCAATGAAAGGCATCTCGCAAAGAATTGGGTAATCCATCACAGTGACCATTTCAATTGCCTTTATTTCTTAGTGGAAGTTTCGTTATTATAAAGGTGCAATGCAGCTGAGAGTCAAGCATGCAAAAACACCGGCGTGGTACTTTCTTTAAGAAACTGGTTTATGTGCAGTTGCGGCTAGCCGATCCCGATGGTGATTGAGAGGCTGCAAAATCACGTAGAAATTCTCTTAATGTTTGCAGCGATAAGACCTCACCTCGGAGACTGAATTGTGCTCGACTCGTATTTGGACAAGACCACTCCATCTTTTGAGCCAACTAGCTTAGTCCTGAAAAATTTTCCATTCCCCGCTGGGTGCCAGGTAGCTTTTTTGTCTTTTACTCTAGAAGCGAGAATACCGTGACGCTCACTAATTCTGCCACTTAAATAAACCTTTCAAATCATACTTCTCAGCCGATTCGATTACTTTGAAATGTAAATCAATGTCAAAACAAGGAATTCAGGTACAGTTGTAAAACATGTAACTTAGGTTAAAGTGTCTGCAGTGCTGTAGTGAATTGTCGACATAATACTAAACTTCCGCTTAAATGCTATTTCCTTTTTCAAAATAAAAGCAAGGGTTGAATTATTTTTTACAACAAGCGCTTGTATCAAAATCATAAAAACATGCAAGGTGAACTTTAGAAAATGATTTCATACATTTTTGATAAAAAAAAGATTTAGATTTCATTCCTATTTTGGCAATGTTACAAATGGTACCTGTGTCAAAAATACTAAATAAATTTTGTTCTCCAGTTGAAAGGCATCTTTTGAAATACTGCATCACTCAGACTTCCGGTATATTAAGCACGGTCTCTTGACACTGAGAAAATGATCTAATGAGGTACTCCTACAATTAAATCCCCTCGTCTGTTTTTCATTTAACAGGGTATCTTCTTAAACATCAAAATATCATGTTTAGATGCATGCTCAATAATCCAGGTAAGGGAATCACGAAAAGAGATTAATCTGTTCAACGGGATCGTCTTCAGACTGAAGATGTCACCCGTTTGAGTGACGAAGTGCTTCTGATTAAACTTCTGATCCAGTTGAACCGATTCACCTCTGTTTGAGACCCAAATCTCAGCTCTAGCCATTAACTTTCAAACTATTTTGTTCAATAGGGTTAAGTTTTGAAGTGTTATTTTTCAGTATTTTCATGTCAGTTTAGTTTTGGATAAATATTTTCTCTGGAAATATAGGTTCTGCTATTGGTTTCCAAAGCAGCATTTTATTTAATAGAATTGTGCTATACAATGTATTCATCTACATTTATTCAACAGTCCTCTATCTATTTACACTATTAACGTGTACTTACTTACTTGTATGATTCCAATTTCAGCCCATTTAGGGCTATAACCAAACAGCTGGCCGGGCAACTACAAGGCCCTTCCCTATGGACTAAATATTGTTGCCGTTGCCTGCTGCTAGTAGCTGAGGAGTAACCACAGCAGTTAATGTACTCAACACCAACCCCACACACACTTGGCATAGCAGATATGCCTACACAGTCTATAACTGAATAGAAAGTACAATAACATTAGCTTACACTTTCCCTTGTCCATTCATCGTGTGTTGCGCATGTTAAACAAAATGAGATTCTCTTTGCTCTGTAAAAGGATTTGTAGTACCATTTGAAGTTTGATGGGCAGTACGGCTGGAAACGGGTTGTTGCAGTTTTTATTTTCGTTTTGAACAGAGGGGCTTTTCCACCCCTGCAGGGACAGTAACAAGAGTCTTGCATAGCACAGCCTTAAATCATTCAGTCAGTGTTTACCTCTTGTGCACAAAGGGGTTTTCTTGAAATAGGGACACAACTGAAGGAAGATTACAGTTTGACAGTTTATTGTAGAGAAGGTCCGGGTGGCAAAAAGCTTATGGATTAGCCAGTGGAGTTGCAACTGAATAAGAAACTCCTTATCATTCATTTAACTGAGCATTGGGTACACACAGGCTGTTCTATTCATCGAGGAGCATTACATAATGAGATTACTAAACAAACAAAAGAAACAATCGAAATAAAGGAATAAATTGACATAAAGGCAGCATGCACATACATGAGGGATCATTTAAATATGCCTTCCCATACATTTACGTTCTCCCCAACATACCTCTAAGTAATGCTGCCTCTACCAACTGGATTGTTTAGATTGAATTTTCAACTCTTATGATGATCCTTAAGAACATTCATTGTTTCACCCCCTTGTCCACACTTTGTATTTTGTGTGGCTGTCGGTCAAAATTGTTGTCATTCATCAGTACAGTTATCCAACTGAACCATAAGCTTATCTACTGTGCAAGTGTTTTTTGTGCATGCATGCATGCAGGTGTCTGTGTAGAGTATGTGTTAATCAATATGTGTGTTGTCAAATATCTGTCTTCAACTAATCCTTTATTTTCACGGTATGCTTATGGCTCTTCACAGATCGTCAGTCTCTACGTCAAAAACCACAGCATCTGCCTCCATGTCAATGCTGCATGGCTCACCATTGCCCACCCAGCCAATCGGAGTACGGTTGAAGCAGGGTCGACAGACAATGTCATGCTGGTACAGCATTGCCGGCTCAGGCTCCTCTTTGGTCTTCTCAGGGTCGGGCAGTTGGAATTTAAGCAACTGGCTGGACCTCTCATATCCTCCATAGGGCATGGCAGTCCTGATGAAAGGGAAGGAATCAAATCCCGAATTAAGAATTTATTTGGCCTTTATTTTTTCAATTAGAGCCTCTAGCATTGTGCATTCATCTGCCAAGAAGTCTCAGCATACATTTCAACCCATCTGCAACTGCTCATCCCACCAATTTAAAATGAATAAGTGTTCAGTTCATTTAAACAATTAATAGAAACTCATTAAAGACATTAATTAGTACAGTAACAATTATTTGGAGAGTGCCAGAGTGTGATTATGAACAGGGGCATTAATTGTTATTTAACAAGCCTGCAATTTGAAATTTTGAGCTCTGTTGTAAGAGAAATGATGGAAAAGAAGTACAAGCAAAACAAAGACTGAACACAGATGATACCCATGTGGAGAGAAACTAAATGAATTGAGCTCAAATCACTTGAATTGATGAGGAAGGATCACAGCAATGTAACAATGGAGGCCACCACATTGTGTAGAACAAAGAGGCTGAAAGCAGCACCTCTGTCTACAGCAGTCAAATAGTATAATACAGAACAGAATGGACCAGAAAATGGATAGCTGATGTCTATGAGGTCTGTTTTTTTCTGTTTGTGTTGTATATTGTGCCATTTTTTAATGTAGGGATAGATAATACACAAGTCTGTGGTTGCATTTATAAATGTGTATGTAGGAGTATAAATGTATAGGTAGATGTTTG
>OMLC01065964.1:0-45106 GCA_900302585.1 Regalecus glesne | reverse complement strand
ATTTATATATTTATGTATAAAAAGTAGCTTATAATGATGTGTATGTATTTCTATGTCAGATCCCCCAGATGCCACCATCTCCACAAAGAAAGAAAGTTGGTTTGTGGGGCTGCAGGAGGCGGAGCTCACCTGTAACAGTGGAGGATACCCTAAACCTCAAAACATCACCTGGACATGGTGAGGTCAAAAGTCCCATTCACCCCATGTTAACACTTCCCCATGCTGCAGATTTGCTCTTTACATGGGACTGGAATACATTTCAAAGCGTACCCGAGCCAGTTTTGGGGTGATTGTACATGTGGGACACACCTCTACCATACAACAAAGAAGTGTGTGGTTGGTGCCAAATGAGGGCACAGTTCTCTCTGCTCAATTCACTGTGGAATAAAAGCTGTGGTATCACATTACGCAATTTCAAGTTAGAAAATGGGGGACGGTTCACATGGGGGAGGGAGGGACATGAGGAAGAACAGGAGACGCACCCTAAGCATTTAATCATAGTGCCTCGCGTTTAAACATCACTCTTATAGCTGGTAAAATACCGGGTCTGGACTTTAATTAGAGATACTATAGCAGCCATTACAGGTATGAATGAGCACACAATGAGTTATTCTCATGTGCTGAGTGGGAGAAAAAAAATTAATCTGGGGTATGAGACGACTTGGAAATGAAACTTATTCCAGTGTTCTGATGTTACCCGATGGCTCACAAAGATTCAATAGCTGAATTTCTGCAGGTAAGAAAATGGACCACGACCTCATTGGCTTTCATTGATAAGATGCTCACCTTATCCGTATAGTCCTCAGTCCTCTATGAGTATCAGATGCAATCTCTACAGCTGAGTCTATTCTAGGAGGTTAGAATAGCTAGGCAGAGCTGATACTGGAAATCTGAGAGGGCCACGCTTTGGTGGGCAAGTGGCGGCAAAATGGCCGACACAGCACAGTGAAAACCGGGCAACCTGACCCTCTCTGTGGAGTTGATCAGAAACTGATCTCCCATTATGTGGTCTGCGATGTCTTCAGCTGCACAGACACACACAGTGTGTGCTTTAGCGGCCGAGGCTCCTTGAATACCCCAAACATGGTGTTTGGTCTGTTCGGATGGTCCCACTTTTAAGCAGACAGGTTTTTTTTCACATGCATGCAAATTGCAGGTTACCCTCTGTGGTTAACTTGATTTGCCCTGCGTTTTAGTCCGATCACTTCCTCCCTACAAACCAGTTGTTGTATTTTTTTTGCCATGCTAACAACACATGCTCTTTCTAAGGCCACAAATGATGTCCACTGGAGCATCCATCCATGCTTTCTATGGGTTCCATAGTTTTTAGTCACCGAGATCGAACCGGAGTGAATTCACTGGAGCTGTCCCCTCAAGCCTCACCTCTATTACAGTGTGGTATATCTGTGTGATACAATGTGTGGTGGCTAATGGTGGCATTTTGTTTTGTCCTTATTCTAGGAAGGGAGGCGCTTTGCCAGATGGTGTGTCTGTGATTGGAGGAAAAATCGTTTTTAGGCGGGCTATCCGCTTGAATGACAGTGGGGTCTACGAGTGTGTGGTCAAGAACAATGTTGGGACAGTGAAAGCAGAATACAGTTTAGCAGTAGCAGGTAAGAAGTCTTTTTGCTTCACTTAATTTTAATCTCTTTCTCGGTGTGTCTGTCTCATCAGTTTTAGAAGTGTTAAGATCTCACTAGATTAAACATGGAGGGATAACTTGAGAGCATCAGGCCAGGACTCAGCAGACTACACCCATCCACAGGCCAGTGGCCACTCTTTCATGGATGAGGAGGTCTGTATCCTTGATGGGGAGGAATGCTGGTTTGTGGGGGTGTTTAAAAAGCCCATCTATGTGAAGAGGGAACGACCATGCTTGAACTGATGGGGGGGGTAAGAGTATGTTTGTTACATTCTACGATGCTGTGATTATAACTATTCCTCAATCATCTGTTAATAGTACCATTACCATTGAAACTCCAGCAAAATGGCCAATTTTCATATGAAAAATCATTGGTTTTGGTTGCTATGCAACTGTATTGTTTATAAGGGTGGGGATGTCTGCCGTCGGTTCAGACTGAAGATGTCACCTTTATGAGTGATGAGACGTTTCACAATACAACTTTACATGCAGATGAATTGTTTCACCTCTGTTATGATTGAGGGATGTTGTCCTTGTAATTATTTCACGAAGATGCAGAGGAAAATAGAGGATATGTGGTGTCAAAGACAGGGCCGGGTTTGAACCTCTATGTGTGTTGGTGTGGAGGGGGGTCTGTCCCATTCTGTGATTTGAAATCATTTTTGCTGCCCTCTTGTGATGGAGAGACGGAGAGAAAGAGACAGAGAGAGTGTGAGAGGGCGCTCACATATTCTGTTCATGTCCCTCCACCAGAAAAATCCCATGGTGAGAAGTCCAGCGTTGACAGTCTGTTGCTGATCATTATCTGCTCGGCTGCCGGGGCTTTGGTCATGATCATGGTCATGATCATCCTGCTGGTCAATCGCCACCATCGACACAAAAACAAAAAACTGGAGATGGAACTCAGCGAAAGAACGTGAGTTGGGTTCATCTTCTCAAACAACCCCGATGAAGAATGTGTGTGTGGGGGCGGGCACTTTTAGTTGTTTAGCTCCATACAATGCGAAGAGCAACTAAATCTAGTCATTTTGGATTGAATATGAATATTTTTTTTCCCAAAAACAGGGAAAAAGCTGCCAGGGGACTGAGGGTTTTTTTATTTCTTGGATAAAGTGCCACTACCTTTACTGTACCAACAGCAGTACTGCATAAATTAGACTGGAATCTCCTTTAATCTGCTTCATTTGAAGCTATTGGCAGTTATTTCCAGTTAATCCTGAAAAATCTGAAGCTGCACCAGAAACTGGTTGAATTTATTTGAAGCCATGTTGATGGGGAAGAAAGGCAAGAATGAAGATGCTCAGTCATGGAATAGTGCAAGCAGATGCTATGGGACAGGATTCATGAAAGCTCCTCACAGGAAATGGTCATGGCGCTAAGCAAACCCTCAGTTTGACATCCATGGGATATTTCGATATTTCTATTGTTCTGTGGATGGCCACAGATATCATGTCCAGTGAGCATTCTGGCAGTTTGTGAAAATGTTGCCGAATCCTTTTTTTATTTTATTTTTTACATTTTAATCTGCTTTCATGCTATAATTGTTGTTTTCTGAATTGAGTAGCCAAAAAACTATTTGGTTAAAATCCTCAAAATGCATTGTCTTGTTTTTTTCCCAGGGAGGAGATTAACACCCTCTCCAGACAGACATCCTCCAGAAGACTGAACTCTGTTAGCACAGACCCCAGGGTGCAGGTACAGACATGGTTATCGCCGCCATCTTAACTACCAGGGACAATACCTGTAGGCTAGAGAGGAACAGATCCATCCCGGCAGGGCTCAGCCGTAGTGGAGCCACTGACATTTCAGCTACTTGTCTGTTGTGTTTGCCAGAGATCAGATGCTACCTCATCCTCAGGCCTCACTCCACAAGACAAGTTTTTTTAACACATCTGTACATGTACAAGAATACCATGTTTACCACAGTGTCTGAGTGACTTGTGGTGTTTGCAGTCACTCCGGTTATACGAGTATTCTTTGCCTGGGAGGCTCCGTTACAGGAAAAAAATACACGATTTTTTTTTTAAAGATACATAATGAAATGTGTGTGTGTGTGTATATATGTGTGTGTGTGTGTATATATATATATGTGTTTGTGTGTATATATATGTGTGTGTGTGTATATATGTGTGTGTGTGTGTGTGTGTGTATATATATATATATATATATATATATATATATTTGTGTGTGTGTGTATATATATATATGCGTGTGTGTCATGCTTCGTGCAATCATCAACTGATGATTGTTGGCTCAGCATTTTCTTAATTCCCTCTAGGCTGAAGACTACACACTACTCCGAGTTGACAGCAGGATGAAAAACAGCCAAATGTCTATTGTGAGTTCCATGATCACACTTTTCACTACTGTTAGTTTATGATGAATTGCTAACGGAGCTTTAGTGCCATCCCATTGTTACCTTTTGACTCTGACCTCTGTACTTCAACATAGACATGCAGTCTGATGAAGGGATTATTGCAACCTTTGCACCTTTTAATTGTTGGATGGTGTACTGAAAAGGTCAACAGTTATTGTTAGGTGCTGTTTTGTGAAGGTCCTTGTGTTTTCCTTCGTGTACAGGACCGCCCCATCTACAAAGGCAGCCAGTCTACTCTGGGGGGGAAGTGGGGTCCTCCGGGAGGGACGGAGGTAGATGAACTGGGGCGCCCCATCCTCTGGCAGGACGGCAGGGAGAGCATGAGAGCAGCCGAGATGGATGGAGATAGGGAAGAGTGGAGGAGGAGGGTAGAGTCCTACCTGAAGAGTAGCAACATGTCACTGGTATGCATCACAGGTGACTGTTTGAAGTCAGTCATCTATGACATAGATGATGTGTTGTGTATTGTGGTGTGCTTCGGTAGGGCCTGATAGCAAAGTCTCACTGTGTCCATCCATCCACCAGGACTCGGGCCTCCCCTCCTCCCTGGTGCCTCTGAAGACGCAGCAGGATGACGGCCTCGGGCCCAGGGAGCCAGACCGGACCGTTCTCAGACAGGGAGAAGTGCCGGGGGAGATGGCGTGGTGTCCCGCAGAGCCGGTGCAGGAGGGGGACGAGGAGGACGGCAACACCTCCCACCAGCTCTCTGAGGCGCTCACGAACCACTTCTACTACAGTAATGGTGTCCTCAGGCCCAAGCCACACTCCAATGCCATTCTGCTGCACCCCAGAGGACAGATCATTTAGACCCTTGAACGGTACATTGACAATTTGACCAGTACATACTGGGGTCGACAAACTGGTGTTCACAAACCAGTGTCAGAGGTATGAAAGCCTTCCCTGCGTATCCACAGCTAAGAGTATTTATCACTTGGAGTTTGCTTTGTACGTAGCATCCCACACTAAGATCATCAGCAGCAGCAGGGACCAGCCAAACACTTGTAAATATTAGGTCTTGCTGATAATTCTGTCTATGCTATTTGCCATTTGGGCAGATGGTGTCCTTCAGAATTTCTGTTGATGAGGGAAAACCGTGGCTAGCGGGTGTTAAGCTCTACGAGCCACATGGTAAAAGTTCACTCGCCATCCCAAATCCTCACTTTATGAGGTGGAGGGCTTATCATGGGACACTATCATGTGTTGCAAGCATGTTTTTGGTGATCTGATTATATAAATGCACAAAGTTGGGTAGGGGACAAAAAAAAAGGAAACATTTATTATGAAGCACATTCAAGTCTATTAGGTCCCAGGAGGTTTATGTGGATGAAGGACCTTGTTCAGAAGTCTCAACACCAAAGAAGTCTCAAGTCCTCTCTACCCAAGTCTGTCAGTGGATAAGGCTAACCTAACCTACCCACAAATCTCAGTATGTACAGCCTGAGAGACGCTGCTAAGGAAAGAACGGTGTATCTTTATTTGAATGGGACGGCCTTTGCTGCTTCTATTTCTGCGATAGCTTCGTTTGCCTCCCACTCATACGTGCCTGTTACTTTAAGGAACTCGGTGTGTACACTGATGAAGTTACGCAACCAAAAGGATTAACTTGGATACGACATAATGAACTTGCTTTCATGACTAGGTTCATCATGTCCTGTCTGCATGAGCTGCTCCGACGCCTTGAGGGTGGGAATCGCGGGTTTCCCATCCAAGCAGAGCTGAGAGAGGACACGCAGAACTTTAGACGGTAAAGCAACACTGCGTGTTGTTAAGGAAAAGCACTGTCGGGTGTGCTTATCACAGCATTTTAGCCACCCAAGTCGTCCAATGACCCTAAATATATTTCTTGAAGTTGTATTTCCGTATTATGTTTGTGTTTTTTTTTTATTAAATCTGAATGTATCAAGCAACTGGACAACTGCAGTTACTATCAAATGGGCCAGTCTGTGGAGAAATGGTGCCACCAGCTAGAATACTGTGAAAAATGTCCTCTGCGTGTAACCCATCCTATTGTGTAGGAGCAGTGAGCAGCCACAACGTCCAGGTCCAACTCCAGTTCTTTATCCTATTGCCTTGCTCTGGGGCACAGGCAGGTGCATTAGCCTTAACATGCATCTTTTTGATGGGGGGGGCACCGGAGAACTGAAGGAAACACATGCAGACATGGGGAGAAACACGCGAACTCCACACAGAACGGACCGGACACGGGATTTGAACCTGTGACCTTCTAGTTATGAGGTAACGGTGCTAGCCACTGCATTACCATGCTGCTTAGAAAAGTCCTGAAAATCCCAAACCCCCTTTTCTGCAGTTTGGCAGAAAATTGGCAGTAGTCACTCTTTACAATACATCTACCTTTACGTGTCCGACCCAAAAAGGTGAGCTTAATATGTCTGCGTCAATATCTAGTTTAGTCCTGCACTGCTGGTTTTCTGTTCCACCAGCTAGTCAACAATGCTGACCTGCTGGGACTAGAGGAGTGCAACACCTGACTCGACAGGTGAATGGAGAGAACTACCTGGTTGAACAAAACTACTGTTACAGGTGCTGCGGGAGGACCGGGGTGGGGAACCACTGCACCAGTGCCTCTTCACCTGTGGCCATTTCAGCTTCACTAAACTGCTACCAAACGAATCCCACCCAATGTGTGGTAAGTCTCAAAGCTTGTCCCTCACTGCAGTCACTACCATAGGAAATTAGAAAAAATACCCCCAATATAAAATCGTTCTCGATCATCTAACAGACATGATGTTCTATCAAGACACTGAAGGAGGGGACGGGGAAGAAAAGGCATTGGTTGAATTTTATTTCTGTACAAAAAAGTATTCTGGTTACATTTTTCCTCTGCTATACAACCACAAGAAAGTGAAATACAAGCTGATCTAGTGTGCAAAATAACCTATTAACACATCGATTTATTGGGTTAGACAGAGTTGTTTCATCCCCAGGCTCCATTTTAGGATTTATAGGGTCTTCAGCAAAGGTCTTAAAGGCCCAGATCATTCACTTCTTCCAAAAGAGAGATGTGTTGTGGTCTCACCACGACCGTTCCTGATACAGATATAGTTATGGCACAGGGTGCAATGGGAAAGAGGATGCAGACACCAGTAGATAAAGAATCGAAGTCTTACTTCTTGCTGTATCAAAACAGGTCCCATAGTGTCATCAGAAACTGCTGTTACCTTTTAAGTTGGTTGTTGGCTACAATTTACTGCTTACATTCCCTCACACCAGTTAAGTGTACAATGAAAGGGATTTGTGTATTTATGTGTTTCACAATGACGTAGAAGCAAATAGTGAGCCACAGTAGAGGATGTGTCAGGGAAAGACAAGCCAGATGTCACAGGTTCAATTCCACCACAGGCATCTGGAAGGGCATCCGACACTAATCCCCCAACGCTGTGTCTAGGTCTGTGTCCACTCCCGAAAACAAGGGGGCCAAATGTGACACGTTGGAAACAGGCCTTTTTATATATATATATATATATATAAGGATAAAGTCACAGTCTGCATCTTTTTTTAACTTGGAAGTCTGATAGAAGTGTTTAGACATTGGGCCACATTTGTAAAAGGGTCGATACAAATGCTATGCTAACAGTCAAAGTCCGAGATGTGATTTATGATAATTCAATATTTAAATCCTTTGAAAATAGTGTCTACATATATGCTCAATGCTCCAGTTAAAGAAGTCGTATAAAACTGAATCAGTTATCTGGACACATCCTTCAATAAAAAAATGCATCCAGATGAACTGATGCAGTTTTTTTGTGATACTTAGCGACAGTTTTCCAGTTTGCTATACCATAGAAAGTTCCTTTCAAGATCCACACTATCCACCAATACCAGACTTTATTTTATGCTGCAGTCCAATGATGGCTACAAAATGTTTAATGCCGAGTGAATTTATCCATCCCAGTCTGTGTTCTAAGACCATTATCTTGACAATAAAACAATTTACTAGGCCAACATGGTAATACAGGAACAATTTCCATGTAAATGTGTCACAAAATGTCAAACCTCCGTTATGAAATCGTAGTTGTAAAAACAAAATAATACTCCAACCCACTACTAGGAATGATGGTTCTCTACCCAGCCACTGGTACAGCGTATGTCCTGTGTAATGAAGACACCAGGTACACAGATACACCAGATGTCAATTCCAGTGCCAAAACGTGTTAATGTAAAAAAAAACACTGGTTGTTTTATTGAGCCAGAATTTTTGCTGGAGAGAAAGATCAACTTGTTAGTTCTGTGTCGGATAAATGTCTGGGTTCCTGAGTGCATAATAGACAATAAAATAAATAAAATGAATGAAATAAATGATTCCCTTATCAGTGCCGCAAGGGGGAAATTTGGATTTCTCTGCATTTTTGACCCAACCTGTTGTATAGGAGCAGTGAGCTGCCAACATATGGCGCTCGGGGAGCAGTTAGGGGTTAAGTGTCGTGCTCAAGGACACGGGGATCGATCCTGCAACCTTCCAATTGCCAGACGACAGCTCTACCCACTGAGCCATGCCGCCCCCGTAATGCCATCCAAAAGAACATTTGAACTGGTATGAACTAATAATAAATCAAGGAATCTTTTTATAAATGTGAGGCAGAACATCCCCATGGATCCGTTGGTGTGTGCGAAGGTTACTTCTCTGAGAGAAACATCGGCCACACAAATGGCACTTGTACGGTTTCTCTCCTGTGTGAATCCGCTGGTGCATCTCAAGATGACTGACACGGTCGAAGCTTTTGCCACAGAATGGACACATAAACCACTTCTCCTTCACGCGGCAGTTCTTTAATATGTTCTCCAACGAATTGTTTTCATTTTCCGGGATGGAGGATCTGCTTTCGAATTGGAATGGGAGCATGGATTCACCCTGGATATGCGTTTCTAAAGGGAGTCTGATTTTGACCCTTGCCTTAGGTTGATCTATCTGGTCGATGAGCTGCCCTGCTTGTGCCTGACTTAAACTAACTGGGGCGATCTGTTCACTTACTGACTGTAATGTCATGCCACTGCTCATGGACCCATCAATAAATACTGCATCTGAGGAATCAGCATGGAGACTATCTATTGCATTTTGAATGATCTGGATTTCCTTATCCTGCTTTGGGGAACATTGCTCTGGATTCATAGAGTTCTCAGTGGAATCACTATCTTGAGGTGAAATGGAGATCGACTGTTGGCTTTCTCTCACCTCGGTAACGTCAGATGACAATAAGTTTGATTCTGTCCCAGGCTGAGCTAGTCCATCACAAGATGTGGGTTCAGTGTCTACTGACTGTTCCACAATCTGAATATCATCATCCTCTTCTTCCTCTTCCCATTTGACTGTATTGCCATCTTCAAACCCAAGCTGCTTATGCAGCAGCATCTCCTCTTCATATGTGGTTGGTGATGCTGTGTGATTCACTGGTCTGTCTACTTCTCTGGCATTCTGCTCGGATGGCATTCCTTGGATTGAATCTATAATGGATCAGAAAATGACAGAGTAGCCCCATTTCACATCATTACTTCTAACAATTATTTTAGACATTTAACAAAGCCCCAATATCATAACAAATACAAGAAGGCAAAAAGTCACTCAACAAATGTAAACATTGAGATAAATTGATATATGACTTGATATATGACTCGTATACTTGATATATTCACGTATCAAGTACAATAATGTGAAATTCTTAGACTTGAACTCGCTGGATTCAGACTCCAGAGTGTTAACCATTACACCATGGGATCAGGTTTACAAAAACATAAAATATAAAATTATTAATGCATGCTCATATAATCCAAGTAAGGACATCACTAGATTTGTTCAGTTCATCTGGATACAGCTTTTGTTAGAATAAACATATCACCATTCATAAAAGTTACATCATTCTGACCTATGGTTCTCCACCTCGGTCTTCACGTACCACAACTACTGCTGGCTTTCTGTTCCACCAGGTAGTGAACTACACTCCCCTGTTGTTATTAGATGGCTGCAATACATGACTCGACGTGTGAATGTAATTCAATATTGGAGCTCTTAAAGGTGCGTCAACTGTCGATGTTAAAGTTGTAACTACCGTTGGTAATATGGAATAACCAGTGTGGTCGCAGAGTTGTTTTGATCACAAGGGACATCCTGTAAGTAGTTCCCTTACCGTCAACAATGTATGGCAGCCGATCCTTCTTGTGCTCTGAATTGGAGGACGATGTGGGAAGACATGGTTCTTGTAACCTCGACATGAGAGTGTACTTTTCATTTTCCATCAACATCAGCTTTCTTTTCAAGGCTTCAATTTCACTGTCCCTTTGACGCACTTCGAGCTGGACCATGGTAAAGCCATCATTCCACAGCTTTCCTATCTCCACAAGCATGTCCATGATCGAGTTAAGCTTGCTCTGGAAAGAAATAGAAATGGCCATATTTTCTTGGATTAGGATTTCCATAGAGGATATATGCCGTCTTGACGTGGCAAAATGATGACTGAACGTTTTAAAGTTAAAAATCACTAAAACGTTGCTACAATAGGTGACGGCATGCGGACGATGCTTCCGTACACAGAATGGAAACAGGAAAATGTGTGATCACATGACCTGAGCTACGGCAATCATAGTAAGACAAAGGTAAGAGACACGCAATTGTAGAACCATTTTTCAGCATGTGACTAGTTTGATGTACCCAGAAACGCTTGTTGATTTCCTTATAAAACAATTTAATTGTGCAGAATTTAAATGTATATATGTGTATAGTAAGAAGCTAAGAAAGCTAAGGAAACTATTAATTACTACTACTGTTTCGGCTGCTCCCATTAGGGGTCGTCAGAGCGGATCATCCGTTTCCGTGGTAATAAAAACAAAACAATTGAATTAAAGTATAATCAAAATTAATTTGAATCAGATCTGATCCAGAGTATTTTGATCTTTTTGACCAGCTTTATTATTGAGCAAAATCTTTGTGATCCATTGTGACACTGTCTGTCTGGAGCCTGTATGTGAATGCTCTCTCTATCTCTTCACAGAGAAGGTCAAAGGGTTCAACTCGATAGTAAGAAGTTTATTCAGAAACGTTTCGTAACTCAAACAGGTGACATCTTAAGTCTGAGCTGACTGCAAGGGTCTCCACTCTCATAAATGATACACTGATACCACACCACAAAAGGCTGAATTCATATGTAAGTTGGTCATTGACAACACATTCAGTGGTAATGAGTACTAATCACAGAGGATTGGGAATATTTGCAATCATAGTATTGTAAAATGATAACAGATGTACTCTCACACCCCCATCCCTGTTCAAGGAAGGACAGATTGATTGACATATAGATTGAACTAGAGGTGAGATACATGACATCTTGGAATTTTTTGCCATCGTAAATTATTTTTATTTCAATAAGTGCAACAATATTCATCCCATAAAAATGAAGCACATAAATGACTGAATCAGGAACCATTCCACAACTTCTTCCTTTCTTTCCATTTTATTGGCTGAACGCAGTTCTGTACATTCAGTTCTATACAATAAATGAATAATGCATTCTATAATCAATGCATGTATAACAAGTATCTCACAAGACAATGCCATACATCACTAACGTTTGTTTGTGGAATCTCTAGGCCACTGGTGCCAAACCATCTATCATGGAGGGACAGCCATGTGAATTTAGGTTTTCATTTACAGCCAAATGTCTTGAGGCATGGCCAATAATCCAGGTAAGGGAATCACAGGAAAGGTGGATCTGTTCAACTGGATCAGAAGTTTATTCAGAAATGTTTCATCATTCAAACAGGTGGCGTGTTTAGATAGGCTGCTTCGAAAGGGGTTTTAAAGACCATCTATGGTAAGAGGAAACAACCATCCTTGAACAGGGATGGGGGGCCTGAGAGTACATCTGTATTGTTCTTAAAATGCTGTTATTGCAAATATTCCTTAATCTTCTGTGAAAAGTACTCATTATCTCAGAATGAAGATGTCACCTGTTTGAGTGACAAAACGTTTCTGAATACATTTCTTATCCGGTTGAACTGACTCACCTTTCTTGCGATTCATAGCAAAATGTTACACCAGCTGTTTCACTGTTTCCCTCTATGGCACAAGGTTGAGCAACACTACCCCAGGCCTATATGAAAAAATCCTTGACACTTTCTTTCTGAGGAGATAAAAGTAATATTTGCATAAATACATAGGTGAGACATGAATATTGATTAACACAGTTATGGTTTTGTGTTGTCATTCTATGTAAATGATATGTGAGAGCCATGAAACCAAGGTCAAATATCATGTATTGAGCTGTGGTGGCTCAGTGGACAGAGCGCATGCCTGGGAGTCAGGCTTTGCGGGTTCATATCCCACCACATAGCTCGGTAAATGTGAGGCATTCATTGTAAAGCGCTTTGAGTGATGGCTAGACTAGAAAAGCACTATATAAGAACAAGTCCATTTACTATTTATCATGTATGTGATAACCTACATGGCCAATAAATTGATTCAGAGTTGCTCAGTGTGCTGTTTTCTGATGGGATGTAAGACTAGACCGCTGGGTAAAGCACTTCCCACACAATGCACACTCATGAGGTTTTTCCCCACTATGGACCACAGCATGTCTTATGAGATTACACTGCTTGGTGAAGCTCCTTCCACACTGAGGGCAGCTGAAGGGCTTCTCCCCTGTGTGGCTTCGTAGATGCTCTTTGAGTTGACTGAATCTCATGAAGCTCTTGCCACAGTATGAGCAGCCAAATCTCTTCTCGACAACACCAGACCTCCAGGGAGTCCTAATCCTCCTTGTAATGCTGAAATTACTGCGACTGTACCCTGAGTGCGATGAAGTTCCAAGGTTTGGCCCCAACAAATCCTTGTTTTCATCTCTAGCACGTGGGACAGAGTTGCTGTGCTGATGTTGTGCTGGCTGCTGAATCAAGGTGCTTCGGTCAATGGAGTAAATCTGGGTTAATGCGCTATGTGCCTCCTCTGGTGTACGCACTGGCTGTAGTCTCTTCAAACCAAAATGTCTAGTACCCTTTTTAACTTGTGCAGCACTGATCAAAGCAGACTGTGATTTTGTCAGTGAGTTAATTGGGGATGTCACATCTTCAGGTGTAGAGTGACCAATAGGTAGTCCGGTCTGAGAGGAGATCAATGAAGGATTTTGTTCATACTGTTGCGTATCATAAGGGAAACTTGTATCACCTGCATCTCCGCTTGAACTGGATGACCACAGCAGCCTGTTAGCATTCTCTATGACAAACTGCTGATCAGAACCAATTGGGGCTGTACTCTTATTTGGGTCCTCTTCTTTCTCATGCTTCACTGTGAGTCCTTCTTCACTTTGGATGCTGTTTTGTTGCTGCTCAGGGGATTTGTCAAAGCTATCTACCGCGGGGAATAGAGACTCAGGGATGTTTGGGTTCTCAGATGGGGCATAGCTCTCCAGTAAGTCTTCAGCTGAGCCAGTTTTTGTTTCTTCAAAGCAGTGTGCATGCCCAGATCCAGAGGCTTGAGAGAACAGAAACACCAAAAGACAATTATTACATAGCAATAAATGATGCCTCTTTTTCTATAGGACATGCAATTGTTTTATATCTATGGAAGAAGTTTAACCCAACACATATAATTTATCATTTCAACTTATCATCAACATCAACTTACAGGCTACAAGAAATTATATCACTTATATCTGAGTTTGTATCATCTTATATCCGTACATGTGTGATAGACCAGATGTCCAATGATCATCATCTAAACTATTACAAAAAGGCTGAATTGTTTCAACTGGTTAAGAAGTTTATTCAGAAACATGTTGTCACTCAAACAAGTGACAGCTTCAGTCTGAGCAGACTGCAAGCATACCCACCCTTATAAAGAATACAGTGATATCACACAAGGCTGGTTTCATATGCAAGCTGGTCATTGACTGCACATTCAGTGGTAATGAGTACTATTTACAGAGGATTCTGTGAATCCTTAGAATGGGATGTTAGGATGTTTTGACCTAGCTTTATCAGTGAAACAGTGGTTCATCTTTTAACTATCTGGGAAGTTGGATCTGATAAATTTATTTAAAGTCGATGTAATAATAATAATAATTAATAATAATGGATGTTTCACAGGAAACGTTTGAATTGTATTATATGTGTTTGTACACTGATTGGCAAGCATATAAAAATAACTCTCCAAGCTAGTTCAGTTCAACAAAGGTTAGGAAGTAAGAGTGAAATTACAATTTCTGCAGAGGTTGGCACTGTTGCCTCACAGCAGCAATACCCTCACAGGGTGCTCTGGTTTCCTGCTCATCCTCTTGCAATGCTGTTATTGCAAATATTCCCCAATCCTCTATGAACAGTACTCATTACCATTGAATGTGCAGTCAATGGCCAACTTGCATATGAAACCATCCTTTGTTTTAGTTTGCATGTAACTTTATTATTGTTTATACGGGTGGGGATACTTGCAGTCAGCTCAGACTAAAGACATGATCTGTGAGTGTGACGAAAAGTTTCTCAATAAAACTTCTCATCCAGTTGAACTGATTCTTCTTTTATTGTGATTAATGTAGAAAGCTGCACCTGGTCCCTTTAAAAAATATCCTTTATCATATCTATTTGTTTGTGTGTGTCTGTGCAGGAGTGTGTCACAATCAGCAGAGTTCTGCATCCTCTGTATATACTTCACTCACATAGCACCTCCTCTGGGACATGTGTCCATATGTTTTCTTCTGAACTTTCCTCTTTAATCAGCATGGGTTCGGCGTTGCAAGCAGGATCCGTATCTGTACCCTGTAATAAAGGACACAGTATCTCTAGAGAAGTAACCACAGACAAAGTCTAAAATTCAACTGATCCAAGAAACTCAAGTGGGATGTTTAATAAAACACTGAGTGGTCTAAGATTCGTTGGTGGACAAACACATGAACTTTGTTTAATCCTGACCTTTTGATTCCAAAATAGTATATCTGTTCTGTTGAGCTTCTATGCCTTGGTGGTAATTAGAGGTTTGTTTTTATGTGTCACAATTGGCCCCCACATTGTGGGGGTGGACATGGACTTAGATAAAATGTGGGTGTTTAAACCCAGAAACCCTTCCTGATGCCCTGCTGTGGCACATCAGGCTCACTACACCTTAGTAACAGTATCCGAGTAATTTAAGTTTGAGGGAAATATAACATTTTCTAACAGTTTTAACACACAATAGCAGTTATAAAGTAATTGTTTTAGTTTGGTTTGGTTGTTGCCCGTCTGATGATTAGGAAAGGAAAGCCACCTTATGCGGTCTTTGCATTCCCATGATGAAGTTAATCCTCTGCATTTAACTCATCCTATTGTATAGGGGGTCGTGGTAGCTCAGTGGTAGAGCATGCTCTTCAGGGACAGATGAGCCAGATGTGGCAGGTCTCAACCACAAAGCATCAGGACGGCCATCCGGCCTTAATCCCCCATGCTCCATCTAAGTCCATGTCCACCTAGATAACATGGAGACTAATCGTGACATGTAACATTGGACCTCCATTGTATAGGAGTAATGGGCTGCTGTAGAGCCGGAGAGCAGTTAGGGGTTCAGTGTTTCACACTTCAATAGGGTCTCTGGAGGAGCCGGGATTCGAACCAGCAACTTCATGAGCTTCACTGTTAGTTATGGTTCAAACGTAAGCTAGCTAACATTTAACGTAACATTGAAATAGTCGTGATATGACTGTGGAATGACTGTGTTGTACCAGCTGGCGTTGAATGTGGTCCCCACCATCCACCTGCTGGTCCCAAACTGTGGTGTCTCTCTCATTGCTCAGACCTGACTTGACTGGAGGTGGACATCTTTCCGCAGGTGGTGGGTAAAAACCTTGAGACGAAACACATCATTAAGACGTCTATGATCAAGCAGTCTTCCATCCGTCACATCATCGAAGATATCTCTGTTATAAAAACTACGATTATCTGCAGAGATGATTATCAAAACATCCGGAATTAAAACCATGATTTCAAATCATAACCTGATGTCTCCAATATAAAATCACGACTCTTCATGAAGAGATTCATCACGTTGACACACAGCCAGACTAAGTATGAGCTCAACCTTTTCTCCTGGCCCGCAGCTTCGTCCGTTTCAATTCCGTCTCCATCTGGTCACACTTCTTTTTCAGGGCATCGATGTCTTGTTGACTTTGGTTGATTTCCAGACGTAAAACTGCACAGCTGTCCTCAACACGTCTGTTTATCTCTGCCAGAGCTGCCTTGGCTAAGACCTCCATGACGGCCACCAGCTGGTTCTGAAAGCTACAGTTCTCCATTTTCCTAAAATAAAAACCGCAGATACTTTGACGCAAAAACTGAAACTACTTTTCAAAATTCATGGCGTTGAGGGCAAATTCCGGGTCGAAAGATTGCGTCTTGTCGCCGTGTTACCACGGGAGACTGGCACAATGGAGAATCCTGCTCGATTGACCGTTGACGTTAGATACCGTAAAGTCTGGATGATTGTCGCAAGCAAAGTATTTAAACCATACGCCCCCTCTCTGTGTGGGCCAGAGTAACAGACCCGTCCTTTCTCTCTTCCATCCATCCACCCACCCATCCATCCATCCATCCACCCATCCATCCATCCATCCATCTTTTACCACCTAAGCAGCACAAGTATCCCATTGGCTGTCATACCCTTAAACCTTGAACTTCTGTAGTACCTCTTGTTTGGAGGTTATAACACTATTAAGGGATGGGATAGCTCAGGAGGTGGAGCAATCTCCGGTTCCTTCAGAGAGCATGTCAAAGTGCTCTTGAGCAAGACGCTGAACCCATAATTCACTGGGAGAACAGATAACAGATAACCTGGTGGCTAAATCTGGCGTATTCACACTCATAACATGCATTGTCCATATAAAAGTGATTGTTATTATTGTTGTTTTTGGTGTTGCTTTATTCCATCCATCCATCATCAGCCGCTTATCCCAAGTCAGATGAGGGAACGATCCCAGCAGGGGACCCGATTTTCCCTTTTCCTGGCCATATCCACCAGTTCTTATTGGGGCTCCCATTATTATCATCACTATTGTTATTATTATTATAATTATTATAATAATAATTATTATTAATATCACTATTGTTGTTGTTATTATTATTATTATTATTATTATTATCATTATTGCTGTTGTCATTGTTGTTGTTACATATTATCACAATACAGTTGCTATGTTATTGTTAGTGCTCATCTTGACTGCAAACACAACTCGAGTCTACAGGGTGTAATAACAACTGAGGTTCTTGAACAGAATGATCCAGTGTGCACTTTGTGGGTGTGTGTCAGTGTCCCAGAAAAAACTAAAAAACAGGCAGCCATAGTTTAAGCTTCACAGAAAGATGAAGTCATTTGGATGTGAGTTCCTGTTTCTCAAAATCATTCTTTCCCCTTGCTCACAGTCAGTTATGGCCTAACACAGGTCTGCCATTGAACTGGTACAACAGGTAAAGGAAAAGATGGGATGCACAGATACAGATTGGAATGATTTCCCTGTTCAATTAAGCAGGGCTGAGATAATGTGGGCCACGTTCACAGAGGGAGCGAGAGAGCAAGTGAAGCAGACAGACTCAGGAAGTCAACAGGGGAAGTTTAGTGGTTTCTTGCGTCACCATTTCTCTGGTTGTACTTGGGTCCCGGTGCAGAGAGTGAAGGTAGGAACATTCGCTTTTTCAATTTTCCTCTAATCGTCCATTTTGATGCTTCCATACCGTTTAAACACGGCATTGAGATTAAACAGGGGAGAGGTATCGAGTCAGGTGTCAGGGATGGAGAGAGAGAGAGAGAGAGAGAGAGAGAGAGAGAGAGAGGTGGAGCACGTTAGTTTGAAATACAACATGCAGCCCTCGGTCCTCTCACGGGCTTGACGAACCAAGGCGTAGAGAATGCTTCACTTCCGCTGCAGTCAGAAAAGGCCAGAATGGCTGACGGGCTAGCGGGGAGAAGAGGAGAGCTTTACGCTGGCCACGGTCTCCTGGCCTTAGACTTGATCTGTGTCTGCTGGAGATAGAGGGAAAGCTCCAACATGGCCGAATTGAAAGATTTACAGATCGCTGCTATGAATAAGAGAACTGAAAACTCATGGGTGTGGCCTGACCTTCGAAAATCCAAATGTGTACATGGGGGGGGGCAGAGATGCTCCTATGCAAGTTAAGCATTCGGTGGCATTGGCTGTTACATTCAATGTGAGTGCTGTGTGGCGTTTGCACGGAGATAAACCTGAACCATTTCTGGCTTTGCAGGTGACGCGACACATGGAAGTATCCCCATGACTCGGCTCGAGCGGCTCAACCGTCATGTAACTCATCACACAGAGAGATGGCCACACTCAACCGTGTGCACTGAGAGAGAGAAACAAAAAAGCCACAGCCCAGACGGATCTCTGAAATGTGCTCAGCATCTACCAACCCAGCCTCACATTAACCGACATCCACCCAGGACATCCACACACTCGGAACGCTTGAGCCTCTATGGGCCTGGATGTGTGAAGCGGGGCTCATAGTAAGATAGGGAAAGAGAAGAAGAAAAACAAGAAGAAGAAGAAGGAGAAGAAGTACACAAAGAAGATGAGGAAGGTGCGCCGAAAAGGGGGGAACAAAGAAAAAGTGTTCGGATGTGATTTGCTGGAACATCTGGCGGCCTCCAGTCAAGAGAGTAAGTGAAGGGGCGTCCCTTCAAAACATTCTATTCTATTCTAGAAGGGTCCGTTTTACGTGTCATGATTAGTCCCCCCACATTGTGGGAGTGGACATGGCCCTACTGCTGAGATGAATCAGGAAACGGAAAGCCTGGAGTCTCTTAACGTTTCTCTTTCATGTTACTTCTTCCTTGACTCTTGTACACTGTTCCATCCCCACGTATCAAGTTTACCACCACCGAGTCGTCGACAGTCTACCTAGCTAGGCTAGCTGCCTAAAGCTTGTCTTCTCCCACAGTCCCCCAGGTACTGCGGAGCTGCTCGGAGTTTTTGGAGGAGCATGGGATTGTGGATGGCATCTACAGGCTGTCAGGAATCTCATCCAACATTCAGAAACTCAGGTACATTTGAATTAGGCATACATTTGTGTACTTGTGTGTGTGTGTGAGAATACACACCTATACCACAGCATGTGCTGGGCTGTGTTCGGGCTATGCTGTGTTGTGAACAAGTATTTGCCCAACTCCTGATTAGCACTGATGTAATCCAGCAACATGGGGGGGGGGGTCAGCATGAAATGTTGATTTAAGGTCCTGCCATGATATCAAGATGCTGTGGCAGGTGAGTCAACAGTGGGACTTTTCAGAGGACATGGGTCCTGCTATGTCTGGCACACCATAAGGACAGGATACTAACATGGAGGTCTAGCATGGAGGTGGTGGTGGTGTGATGGTGTGGGGAGGCTTTGCTGCCTCAGGGCCTGGAAGACTTGCCATCATCAAGGGAACAATGAATTCTGCTCTCTACTAGAACATTCTGAAGGAGAACGTCCGGTCATCAGTCTGTGATCTGGAGGTGAGGTGTGATCGGGTAATGCAGGAAAAACAAGAGCAAGTTCCCGCCAGCATGACTCCAAAGAAACCAAATGAAGGTTTCTGGAGTGTCCTAGCCAAAGTTTTGACTTTGACTCGAGATGCTGTGGCAGGACCTCGAAAAGCCTCTGGTGTGAAAAAAACTCCTCTCCAGTTATAGGAAGCGTTTGGCTGCATTCCCTGCTGCTAAACGAATGGCACCCAAGTCCTCCAGCGAGCCCCTTCAGCTAGTTCAGAATGCAGCAGCCCGCCTGATCTCCAACCTACCAAAATAACCCTACGTGACCCCATTAGTCACAGAATTGCGCTGGCTCCCTATTACTGCTCGAATCCGCTTTAAGACTCGAGACCTGGCAGCAAGAGGAGCAGCGCCCTGGATCCCCGGGGCAGCGTAGCTCAGGAGGCAGAATAGTCACCTGGCTATCGGATGGTTACAGGTTAGATCCCTGGTCCTGTAGGAGGCATGTTGAGGACACTAGGCCCTTAACTGCTCTATACAGTGGCAGTTCATTGTCCCTATAGAGTAGGGGGGGGTTAAAATGCAGAGAATTCTAAATGTCCCCTTGTGTGACTGATAAGGGAATGTATTTATTTATTTACTTCCAGGCAATAGTTACCAACCACACACCCACACGTTCCCTCTGCTCTGCCCCCTCGGGGCAGCTGAGAGCCCCCTCACTCCGGGCACCCGCAGGGAGCTCAGCCAGATGCAGGCTATTATTCCCTGTGGTGGCCCCGCGGAGGTGGAATAAGCTCCCCACCAAAGTCAGGACAGATCAAACCCACTCAGTCTGCAGCCACGGACTAAAAACACACCTATTCAAACAGTTCCTCACCTAACCTCTTGATCTAGAATACTCCATATATCAAATGAATGAAGAAATCAAATAAATATTCTAACCCCTTTTTCCCCAAGACAGCTTTTGTCCCTTTTTAATTTTGTTATTTTTTTTTAGGGTTTGCACTTTGGCACTTAGATATGCACTTGAGTTATTGGACTGGATTACGGGCCTAGGATGCGGGTAATACCACCGATTGTGGAGTCTTGAATTCTAATGTACATCCTCGCAAGTCGCTTTGGATTAAAGCGTCGGCTAAATGGCTAAAAGGTCATGTCAATGTTAAGATCAGGGGATACGTACTTTGTTGCCAAGGTGATGGATCAAACTTTTCCTCCAACAATTGAAATGTTCATTTAAAAACCGTGTTTTGTGTTTACTGGAGTTCTCCTTCTCTTGTATCACACTGAATGAAGATGTGAAACCATTCAGTGGGCGCAAATGGGCAAAAAGCAGAGGAAATCCGGATGGTGGAGGCAAATACTTCTTCATGACCTCTTCAGACTTAATGATGGAGTTAATGTATTCTGTGTATGAGTGTTTTGTGTGCGTGAGTGACTGTTTATAAGAGTTGAATGTGCTTGTCTGTCTGTGGGTGCAGAGTGAAACTTTATCATGTGAATATTTGGTTCTTGTCCAACCAGGTGTGAATTTGACTGTGATGGGAGTCCAGATCTCAATAAGGAAATATACCTGCAGGATATCCACTGTGTCAGCTCCCTCTGCAAGGCTTACTTCAGAGAGCTGCCCAACCCGCTGCTAATGTATCAGCTCTATGACAAATTTGCTGTGAGTTGACTTTTCTATCCATCCATCCATCCATCTGTCTATCCATCCATCCACTCATCCATCCACTCATCCATCCATCCATCCATTTATCTATGTGAACATGGTTGATGAGCATACAAATAATAAAATCTACCAAATCCAATCACTATGGAAACACCAATAGGCTGTAACAACATTGTAACCCTCGCATGGCCCTACCCTGTTACTGCAGGAGGCTGTGGCTGTCCAGCTGGAGGAGGAGAGACTGGTGAAGATCAGAGATGTGCTCAAGGAACTACCAGTTCTCCATTACAAGTACCCATGTACCAACACACTCTCCACCCTGTAACGTTTCACTCTTTGGCTTCAGCTCACCCTCTGCCCCTGTTTCTCTCAGGACTCTGGAGTTCTTGATGTGCCATCTCGTCAGAATGGCTTCACATTCCTCTGAAACCAACATGCACGCCAGGAACCTGGCCATAGTCTGGGCCCCCAATCTACTCAGGTTTGCCTCTGCCACAGAGAGATAGTGATACTGACACTGGGAGCTGAGGTGATATGTAGACACGTTGAACTGAAACTGACTGTTTCTACAGTAGAATCAAGAAATCTTTTTTGTATATCCTTTTTATTTCAGTTCAGTCTGGACTTCATATCTTGAACATATCTGGACTTTTTTTTTTACATTGAATGTAGTAACTGACATACAATAGATATAGACACAAGACACAAAAGCCAGTGTAAAGTATAATGAAATAGTCTGACAGACAAACAGAAATAAAACAACAAAAAAGAAGGGAGAAAAAGGATAAATTCCCCAAAAGAAAATCACATTTAAGGGAGGGGGTGACCACTTATTAAAGGCTGTTATTGTCCTGACTAATTGCAGCCTTATGCTGTGGAGTATACTTATTCTCTGCTTATTCCAAGGTGAGTGTGGTGTGTGTCTTGACATAGTCCAGAAAATGTCCCCATATTTTATTGTAGTCTTTTGCTGATCCTTTCAAAGAATATAATATCTTTTTCAAGTTTGAGTAAATAAAGAACTTCCTTGACCCAATATGAAAATGTTGGGGGTTTACAGTCTTTCTATTTTGATAAAAATCAGCCACCTGGCCAGGAGCATTAGGGGACCTAGTTGGACCCAAATGATCCGGTACCACCCTGAATAACCCAACCAAAGGCCATGTGAGATTGAAAATCAAGAAATCTTGATTTTAATAAATAGCTTAGCATAAGTGATGAGTACTATCTTCATTTATTCATTTGATCATGTGTCCATCATTTAATAACTAATTTATTAATTCAGCCACTTCTTCTTTCTCTCCGTCTGCTTCCCTTCCTCTCCATCTAGCATGTATGATCTATTGTCCACCTCTTGATCAACCCTTCATTTATTAATCCTATTCCTTCCCTTTTCTATCTGTGCTGTTTTCATGTCGCTGAGACCTCTGACCTTTGACCTTTGACAGCTTCACTGATCTAATGACTATCTATATGCTCTACCTGTGAAGGTCTAAGGACATAGAAATTTCTGGGTTAAATGGTACAGCGGCCTTCATGGAGGTGAGAGTCCAGTCCATCGTGGTGGAGTTTATCCTCACACACGTCTCTCAGTTGTTCCCAGGGCAAGGTACGTTCCCGGAGCGCACAAGCACACGCATGACCACTAAAGGATTAATATGCACAGACACACGCTAGCATATGTGTAATAATAATGACTTAATTTATAGCAATTTTCATAACTATGTCTCAAAGAGCTTTGTAACACGGTTAAAGGATGATGAATTAAAAGCATAGCAGGATTTAGCGTCAGATCCAGGGCCGAGAATGTGGCCGAGTGTGCTTTAGCTGTGGTGGAACTTTAAAAACAACAGCTTTATCGACAGCTCCGAGCACAGCCACCCGATTAGAACAGTCGATAGGAAGACGAGGCATGAGGACAAGGTCTGAGATGTTACCTTTGGAACGTGCAAACGCAAGCGCACAAACATACAAACATGGACAGACACATGGATACACATGTTCATGTGAGTAGACAAAAATGGACACACGCGGAATACCTAATCATCAACTTGTTTGACTACTCAGGGGTGGTTCTTGAGAGGCGGAAGTCCTTGCTGTCCCCCTCAGCGATATCCAATCAGGAGAAGCTCTCTTTCCCCACGGTTCCCTCCCAGTGTCCAGGCAACTACGGCAACATCAGCCTTGGCGATGGCCCCGTTGCCATGAGGCCCTACCACGCCATAATTGAGGGCACTGACAAGTAAGTAACTCCATCCTCAAAGGGATCCCTAAGGCTTGTACTGATACCTATTGTATAATTATATTTCTATATTGTATTATTTTTTTAATTTGTGTTATTTTTTTGTATTGTTTTAGTTTATTTGCACATTCTCTGTAAAGCATCCTTGGGTCTTTAAAAAGGCACTATTTACATTAAATTCATTATGATTATGATTATTATATCAAATGTATGTCGATTTATATCAAAGCCAGACAGTGGATACGGAGAACATAGAGCAAACATGTAGGGCCCAAAATATCTATCCATCTGTCCATCTCTCCATCTGTCCATCTGTCCGTCTGTCTGTCTGTCCGTCTGTCTGTCTGTCCGTCTGTCCGTCTGTCTCCGTCTGTCTGTCTGTCTGTCTGTCTGTCTATGAGGTCCTGGGTTCAAATCCAGGGCAAACCCTTGTCTAGGTTTCATCCAAGTGCTGTATTTGACCCTGACATGTCCTAAACTGTAGTGTCCCAGAATTCCTCTACTTTACCACCACCACCTGACTGAAGTCAGGCCTCTGTGTTGGCTTTCACTTCAGTTGAACAGGATGTGGCATGCTGACATCACATCCTGTGCAGTACTAGACATGGCTTTGTTGTTCTCCTCAGGAGAAAAGGCTCCCTCAAGGGCAGGAAGTGGATGTCCATCTTCAACATCGGAGGCCGATTCCACGATACAAAACGGAGGAACAAGATCTCAGCCCAAGGTTTTTAATTCACGTTATGTAAAGCTGTCGACATACCACAGTCAACACCGCCCTTCATATCCATCAGGCTACGTGAGCCTGCAGGCTGAACGGACGTATGCTAGCCACAGCTGTCAAACCACATGCTGGGCTAGCTAGGGGCACCATGGGCATGCTGGGCTAGGGTTTATGATGCCAGAGGGAAGGTGTACAGCCAGATGTTTGGATGAACGCACATAATGAACTTCATCCTAATGGCTTGGCCATGAAGCTTTTCTGACACTGAGCTGCTCAGGGAGCTGTGTTTTGAACTCATACAGCCCCTCCCTGTCTGATCTCCAGGTGTCCTCCCGACAAAAGAAAGGACCGCCCTGAGACCAGCCAAGAGCATGGACTCCCTGAACACCCCTGCCTGCTCCAATGAAGGTGTGTTCATTCATCCCCTCCACTTTGTAGACCCGTGACTACGTCTGAATAAACCACACAGCTAGTGGGACTGAAACTTTTGCAGTGTAAGAGTGAAATAAAGGGTAAATGGACTCATTCTTATTTCGGGGCTCTAGTGAAGCGACCACTCAGGGCCCTTTACAACCTGTGCCTCACATTTACTGAGCATGGGGGATTAAGGCCATGATCCTCCACCCATCGTCAACTCGCTCAACCAAAGTCGAGTGCATGGAAAGGCGGTTTACAACCACCTTGATATGAAACAATGTGAATATTAGAGGTGGAAGTGGATTATACAGCAGAAATATATCACAGCATCCACGGGTTGTCTGTATCATATGTCTCTGGGTGTGTTATGCACGGTGTGTTGTGCCAGATGGATGGGATTTGGATCCGTGTCACGTTGGTTGTCAAAAAGTAAAACCGTAAAATGATTTGTGTGGCAGCAGGTGACTGATTTTGCTTTAAAGTATCAAATCCCGTATAGTTTGATGGCTGTGGCAGAATGAGAATTACCTTCCAGATCTGTCCCCCTGGGGTGTTATGGGATTTATCTGCCATTGGACGACCCCCCCCCACTGGAAATATAGAGATCACCTTAAATACAAACATAAATGAATATGGATGCAATGCACATGTGGCAACTTTATTTAAACTTCTCAGTGAACAGAGCTCGTCTTCTGCGGTAGTCTTGTAAATGATGACTTGTGCATTAATGGATGGATCTTGTTGCTACGCAAAGAAATAACGGCCCTTGGTTGACTTTGCGGACATCAGAAAAGTTACCTGGTTCCACATTAAAACACGGAGAGTCATTTTGATGCAGGTCTGACAAGAGGTCATATTTTGATTCATAATTTTGCACAAACCAAATGTTAGTTTGACCCGGCTCTCACCAGTATGTCATCTTTCAGGGTCCAGACATCCCACCCAGTGCCCCCCGTCCTATCACCTGTCTACTTTGCCTGCTCTCAGCACAGAAGTCGGCACCCCCGTTGGCGCCATAAGGGGCAGCGGGTACGCCGTGACCTACCGCAGGGGCACGGGGGTAGTAAGTGGGGGAGGGGGGATCCAAGGCTCGTACAGCTCTCTTGATCCAGATGGAGGAGGGACTGTGGTGAACGAGGGCCAGCCTCAGCAGTCCCGATCCCCGGCACACTCTGCAAAATTGGGCTGGCGATCAGCCATGCATATCTCCAAGCCCCACTCGGTCACAGTGCCCCTCCATATCACCTCCAACTTGGCACTGGGGATGCTGCAAGGCGGAGGGGCGGACAAGGTCATCCACTGTGGTAGGGATAAGGATGGAGGAGAGAGGAGGGAAGATAAGGAGAGAGGAGCGAGGCTGAAGCAGAAGAAAGGAGGGGAAGCAAAGGGGGAGGAGGAAGGAGGAAAGGTCATTACCATGGAGCAGGTGAAACAGGAGATAAAAGACAAAGAGGATGTGAGGGAAAAGGAGGTGAGCATACCACCAGAGGGTGAGGCTACTGAGGAGAAGGAGGAAGATGGGGAGGAGGAGGAAGAGGAGGCTGAGGTGTTGAAGGAGGAAGAGGATAAGACAGAGGAAGAGGTGGCAAGGGTGGATCAGTTCCCAGAGCCAACACAGGAAGCAGGACCTCAAGGCAAGGATGGGGAGCAAGGTGCTGACATGGACTCCAACATCAGAGATGATGATAATGAAAGTCTTGGAGACCATGAATATATGGGTAATGTGATTATAACTTATAACTATAGCTCTTCTCAAGTATGCATACCATAACATATATACAGCAACAACACACTACACAGGACTATATCCTGCAGGCTTGGTCAGGGCACGAAAGTGTAAATAGTAAACAGACTTGTTCTTATATACTGCTCTTCTAGTCCAGAGTGTGGCCGACACTGGTTGTTGGTAAGGTCTGTGGTATAGGAAATGGCCTATATTCTGTTGTCTCATACATAATGTAAAGTAGGAATGAATGCATTCATATCTGAGAGAAGGCCTCCTTTCCTTCACAGATATGACGGGTGTTAATCCAGTTACACCAGCTGTTCTTCCCATGTCAGATATCAACGTGCATGACGTGGACGGTTTGCCAGAGGTGTCAGATATCCTTAACTCCACCAACATGGATGGAGATGACTACGAGCTGTCGGGATACGTCCAGGACAGTTTTGAATTCCTGGACCATGTGGACTGCAGCATCTCCAGTCAGGTGTGTGTCTGGGCATAACTTAAAGAAACAGTAGCAAGTATTTTTTTTCACACATTACGGATCAGTTCTTTTAAAGCTGCCATAATAAGGATTTACATGCAAAAAAAATCTATCAATCTATCAATCTATCTAGATGGATATATAGATAGAGTTGGCAGTTAAAATTCCACATGGAATGGTTTATATTGCACAGTGAATTATGTGGTAACTGTGTTCACTACTCCTTTACAGTCATATGAGCTAGATACAGAGAACACATTCCACCGGCCTTGGTCATGTGGCAATAAAACAGTTCTTCATCTAATGCTCTTTCCTCTGGTTGATGTGATTCCCCACTCCTCTTACCTTATAACCAATGTGATTTATCTGGATCTAGTAGGTAACAAGCGTAGACTTGGTCTATAATGGTCCACATATTATAAAGCTACAAAGGGAAAATTATTTGAAAATTGAATTTGACCCATTAGTAGCTATATTTATATCTATGCTTTCTCTTAATCTCGCTCTCTCCTCTCCTTCCCGTCCTCTTTTTCCTCTCTCAGAAAAATGAATTCTCAGTGGAACCTCCTTATGACGAGTATGAGGACATGGAGGCACAGAGGCCCCTCCAGCTTCCAAGAGACCCCACAGTGATACCACCCCAACCAAAACCACGGAAATCTCTGCAGCAGGCCACTGAAATGGATACGCGGAGATACACACAGTTAAACCCACATGAGCCGCTCACCTCCGACACAGTCGGACGAAATATAAAGTCCCTCAGTCTCCCTCATATAACCATGCCCTTCCTCCCAGCCCACTTTTCCTCTGAAGATTGCGATGATAATAATAGTGATGATGATGATGATAGTGATTACAGTGACGATGAAGATGGGGACATATTTTATCGAAGTATTCCTGGTGATTATAAATTCCACAATCTCACCTGGCCTTGTCCCACAACTGATGGAGATATAGATGTCTCCTCTTCATCTCCGCAGCCACGTGGACATTTTGACCGCATGGTGGTTGATAGACTTCATGTTGACCAGTTACAGAGGCCTGAGTGTTCTGAGTGTGTCCAGCCACTAGTAGAAACTCAGGAGCAGGGAGGAGCAAGTGGAGAAGGCATATTAGAGGAGAGGGAACAAGAGAGAGTTGAGGGGGAATATCAGGATAACCAGGGAGAAGACCAAGTGGAAGAACATACACAGACCCAAAGGTAGCATTGATTGACTGACTGACTGATTGATTGGTCGGTTGGTTGGTTGGTTTTTGTACGACTTCATAAGCATTTTGATTGTTAGCCTTACATACAGTGTTGTATATGATTCTGCTTTAATTCAAGTCAATATAATCTGTATAGCCCATTATCACAAATTACTCAAATTTAACTCAAGTCTCATAATGATCTGAACAGGGAGATGTTTGCAGTGATTTGAATAATTGTTCAGCCATGAACTCATTTAATAGCATATCCAATTGAACATAACACAATTTAGTTTCAACTTCTCTCAATTCACATCATTACCAAAGTCAACGCTAAACATGTGAATACAAACCAGGGGACATGTTCTATAAGGACGGTGTGATGTTTAACTGGACTGTATCTGTCATCTATCAGCAGAACAGTGACAGGAGAGGTCTGCTCTGAAGTTGATGCCAGCATCACCAATGAGGAGGATGCAGCACCAACTGCTGAGGACAACAGTGGAACAGACCCAGAGGCAACCATTGAGCTCAAACAGGAAAAAGAAGGAGCTGACAGTAATATGGAATATTCATGGTGTCACTTTGGTTGTGACACCATGGATGAAACTGGTTCCTATGACAACGCCCTGCCACCATCCTCTCCTGCATCCAACCATGATGCACAGAGATTGACTAAAGATACATTTGTTGAGGCTTCCAGAAAGTTCTCTGAAAGCTTGATAGAGACCCCTACAGCCCCTACCAGGAGAGACAGGGAAGGAGACGGGGATGCTGGAGAAGAAGAGGAGAGAACTGAAGAGAGAGTAGCAGGAAGAGAAGTTCGACCTGAGACAGAGAAAAAGACAGAGGCTTTGGTTGTGGAGGAAGAAGAAAGCGGTAATGACAAACAAGGAGAACACGGGGAGGGAGACGGTGAAGGAATCTCCAATGATCAGTGTGAGGAGGAAGACAAGGAGGAGGAGGAGGAGGAGGAGGAGGAAGAGGAGGGTGATACCTGGTTGGATGAAGCAGTTCATGAGAGGAAGCGTAAATTCTGGGATGAGATAAACAACATCATCTGTGAAGTTATAGAGAATGCAGAAATTGAGTTCACCCAATCAAGCAACACAGGCGAGGAGGTCGGCGAGTCAGGAGACGTGATAAACAACACAGTCAAAGAGGGAAGATCACAGAGAGAAGAGACAGAGGAAGAGGATGTCCATGGTCAAAAGACGGAAGTTTCCCAAGAAAGGTCAAAAGAGCAAGAGGAAAGAGGTATCATAAAGATCAAGGCCGAGAGTGAGGTGCTGGCAAAACCTTTGATGGAAGGCAAGCACGGGCCGGAGATGCAGCAAGATGTGGAGAAGAAAGAGACCACATTACTGAAAGGAAGGGAATCAAACTACAGAAAAGAGCCAGCACATTTAGAACCCCAACAGAGGTGTGCCACTGAAGAAGAGAGGACAACAGTATGTCAAAACAAGAGAGCTGAGGCACTGCCCCGCAAGCCGACGGGCACCGACGACAGCAGATGTCAAGATGATGTCAAGTCTGGGGATAAAAACCCAAGGGAGGGTGACAGCAGGCAGGTATTGGAGACAAGGGTTGAAGGAAAGCTGGTTATCTCCATACAACCATCCTCCAAAGTACACCAGGTTAAATCTGTTCCAGTTGTGCCTCCGAAACCTCAGCACTGCAGACTGACGGCCCTGGGGCTTCGGCAGCAGCAGCAGCAGAGACAAAGGGGAGATGTGGACAGAGAGAGGGAAAACTTGATGATAGGGGTGAAGCAGGGCGGGGATCAAATGAACAACACAAAGGAGAGTACGCAAGAGGTCCATGTCTGCCGGGAAGAACAGAATGCACATGGAGGAGGGGAAGAAGAGGATGGAGCAAAGAAGGAAAGGCAGACCCCCAGGAGAGTGGAGAGGGAGAGGAGGAAGGAGTGGGATGAATGCGGGACGAGGGAGGCCAAACACAGTCCCATCAGCATGTGTTTCGATGAGGCCGTTGCCCTAGCAACCATGAAGCGAGGGCGGGAGAAGGAGAAGGAGATTGGCGAGAGGGAGAGACAAAGAGACTGCGGCCACGAAGGACAGTGAAGTGGGTGACCGGAGATGAACGGTTCTCTGAATGATGAATTTAAAAGACGATAATATTTTTTTACAATCTGGATGTTTATTTTCATAGTTTTTTGCCATCACGCATTTCAGAAGTGTGATATTTTACTTCCAAGCTTCCTTGAGATTTTGAGTAAGGCAGCACCGCCGGTCACAGCTTTACTACGTCGTGTTATCAGGCAAATAAATACATGCGTCGGACATGTTTTACCATTAAAACTTAAACCACGTGTATGGAAGTAAGGCCGGAAGAGGAAGTTACCCGGAATGCCCAGTTATACTTGTGTTTGATTGGCTCCCCGAGTTCCAATCCATTCTTTGTGAGTTCGTCTGTCAATGCAGTGAGTTTTGGGGAAAAATGAGAGATATCCGCAGGTAGAAACAGATGATAGTGTAGAAGAGGAAATAATGGATAATCAGAATAGTAATAATTAGTTAAATTAAGTTGTGTTTAAGATAAAATACCCCCAGCTATGAGTAGAAGTATTGGGTTTACAGCATGTTTGACGTGAATGTAGCTAAGACGTGGTCACGTGATAGGCTAGTCCAATACAATTTCACGACAGATGTCATGAAGAGCAATACAATATTTTACAGATTGATTTTGATTATCCGGGAATTCACGTTCTACACACTACCACAAGCTCTGCCTGGAGCCACCTGGCCACGATTTTCCACATTGTCCACACACGGAGCTGCGCTATAGTAGGTTTTGTTTTTCACAAGTCTTTCAAGGGACAGGTTTTGCCCCATAGACTCATCACAGTGAAGCTCTGTATACAGGTCGTCCTGTGTCCAAACTCAAGAAAATAAAGATGTTGAGTGAAATGAAAGGTTATATATAGGACACTCTGGAATTTGCCATTAAAGATACCGCGAAAATTCGTGACTTTCTACTTGTGGCATAATATTTTTTCTTGTTTTAAAGATGCCTGAAATAAATCACATGAACTGTTTCCCCCTTGATGTAAAGACGTCTTGGTGTTTGGACTCCACAAAACGTGATAACCTACACCACAACTCACATCACACGGGCTAAAAATGTCCATGTTTCACAAATATGGTGTGAATAAAATAACACAAGATAAATTTGTAAATGATTGTTTTTCCCCCGATTGACATATTATCGGTAACTTGAGAATTGGGCCACATCTAAAACATCTAAAAATGCCAGTTTTTGATATCCAAAATTCCATTAGAACTACTCTTCATGCCAATTCTATAAAAAAGTAGTTGCCATCAGTAATTGAGAAATTAAATTGTAGCTTGTCCCCCGGTTCATATCAACTACATAAAATGTGAGCAGTTAGCTGTGGCTATCAGGAATTCAGCTGTTGATGCAGAAAATTACAATTAGCCAGTTAATGTGCCTATTATTAAATACACGGAATTTAGTTTTGATACTGAGACTCACACCCCAAAACAGATATCCAACAGAATTTCTGGTATTAAAAGCTGGCATTTTTAAGTGCAATACCCATTTGATACCAAATAGCTAACTGGCATCTTAACTTGTTAAGATTCAATTAAACTAGTTGTAATTGGGTTTCTTATGTCAAAATTAAATATTTGGAAAAATGTAAATGTGAAAATTGAATTTAAAAGAAACAGCTTGACATTAATAAGCCATTACCTTTTTCTCAAATAATTTGGACATGAATAAAAAAATAGAAGACTTCTTGACTTAATCACCATTTTTGTCTACCATGATTACCACGCAGTAATAATATTAATAATAATAATAATAATAATAATAGTAACAATGAAATTGGTGCCTGCCGCACATACGTGTATTCTCCGTATTTACGGTAGGTATGTGTGTGTCGTCACATCCGTAAGAAGAGACGGTTGTTCTTTGGTAGCGTAACAGACAAACGGTTAACGTTAACTCAATTCATAGCCTCAGTAGTTGCATTGTGCCTGATTTGATAGTAATGTTTCCCCCGGTCGAGTTTTTTCTTTGAAGAGAAAAAACTGGAATCGACCCCGGGGTGGTAGGCTTGTAAGTTGGAGGTAGCAAGTCAGAGGTGGCTTTGAACACAACTGGGTTTACACAATGTTGAGCGGCGTCACGTTACGGGCTCAGATAGGTTCCATAATTGATGCTCTGTCCAAAGCTGCTTTGGCAGAAATCAGTAAAGCTGTCGACGACGGCATGGTGGTGTTACGACTGGAGATATGCCAGCGGGAAAACGAGATAAAAAACCTGAAAACCAAAATCAAAGTACTTGACAATGAGTTAAGAGCAGCGCAGGAGGCTCAAGAGCGAGTATCCATCCGTCCTGAAACCCACAGAAGAGATGGTGAGGTGGAGATGTTTTGCCATTGAGAACAACGCTTCTTATTCTGCTGCTTTTACCTTTCTTTCAGTGTTAGTCAAAACCATTGCTCTGACTAGTGCATGAGTATTTATGATATTTCATTATCCTCGTACAGGAACTTCTAAACACCTAGCTGGCAGCCTGAATACTGTGTTAAAGCAACGATGGATAAAGAAACACCACATCAAGCTAATTTGTGATGTGACACTTTGCTCTTGTCTCTTCACAGATGAGAAGACCGGCCTCTGTGATGAGCAGTCCTTGCTGGAAAACATGCATGTTGACATTGACCAGAACAGTTTACCCACCACTGATGTGCAGGTCAAATCTGAACCTGAGGAGGGTACAGGTGAAAATGGCACAGGGAGACCTGACCAGATGGTGGAAGAGCTTTCTATCTTTAAGAAAGAAAAAGAGCAATGGATACCTCGATCACACAGGGATGCAGAACCTGGAAATTCAGACTGTGTAGGTTTGGAGCAGAGTCCCCTGTCCTGCTTGCCTGAATCTGCCATGAACGCAAGACTGGCTACCTCATGTGGTGGCTCTGGTGCACTTCAACAAAGTGTGTTCAACCGAGGGCCATTAAGTTGTAGTCCTTTTCGCTGTTCTTACAACACTGCAAGGGGAAAGACACCAAAGAGGTTAGCATTTATAAAACACTTCACCTGCCCTTACTGTGGGAAAAGTTTTGAGCGCTCTGGACACCTTGAGAGGCACAAACTGATTCACACAGGCGAAAAACCGTTTCGCTGTGAGATATGTGGGAAACGTTTCAATCAGAAGTGCAGCCTCAAGGGACATACAAAGACTCATAGAAACTGTAAGTGCAATTAGATGTGTTTTTATTGCATTGTTATAATAATTCATTTAATCAATTTTCATTGCCTCTACCCCTTACACTTCAGGCAGGTGTTGGCAAAGTGTTGTCTACAAACCACTGGGTCTATAGTGCCGGTGGGGATTCAGTGTCTTACTCAAGGACCCTGGAGCAATCATGGGTAAGGGGAGAAGACCTGGGATGAAAAAATTATGAGATGGTCTTTGACCCTTGCTACCTGGATTGATATTAATTTTATATACACCACATGTTTAGTAATTTGATTTGGCATGAAACAGATGTGTGATACAATACATTATAATTGGTAAAGCCTGTACAAACCGCTCCAAAATAGATGTTAAGGAAGGTTTAGCTAGTTATCAGCCAGAATTCCTGAAATGGAAAAAATTGAATTGGAGAACCAGTAAAAAATTCCTCGACTGTGATTATTATATTATTCCTGGTTATTATTTGACTTTTAACTTGGCATAAATCCAGACTACAGGCAAATCCAACTTGTTTCTCAAATCCTATCTTTATGACTGAATGTCCACATTGTAATTTGTAAGAGATTAGGTCAGATTTATGTATTCAGACCTCATTAATCTCATCTTCATTGGTTGCTGTGGTAATGACATAGGCATTCATAAGCACGCTAATGCAACCAAAATAAAAGGCTGCAGACTTCTCTTCCCACAATACCAATGTCTAGTTTTGGTGTAAAATTCCTCTGTTTTATCTCATAACGTCAGTGTGGTTGATGTATGAAGCCATGTCTTCTACTGCATTAGTCACTGCCAGCCTCACTGCATCTAGAGGTGTCGGGCCATGAGCAGAGCAATGACTGGTGGAAACACCAGCATCATGTGTCATGTAAAGTACATTCCGAAAATCTGAGCTGCCAGAATGAGATGCATCTAAAAATCCAATTTGAAACACATTTCAAACCACCTATAAACAGTTTAAATCGGATTTTGCCAAATTGGTTTCCATGTGGTTCTTTTGCTGTCCACACTTAACGAGTTCAGTCTAATTCCAATCTGGATATGCCAAAATCAAATTTAAACTGCTAGTCTGAACATAGCTTTTGAGTCATGTTTCATTTCACAGTTGGGAAGTTCTGGTTGTGACATTCCTTTAGGTTGCCAGGAGCGGAGAAGGGCTGTGTAATTTAAGCAACAAAAGGGGAGCAAATGGAGGATGGGGATGTTAAAATGGTTCACTGACAGCTGTGGTCTTCTGACTCTCGTAAAAGCTGGACCTGGCCATGTATGTCATTCTTGGTTCCAGCAAAAGTCTGTCTATGTTCCCAGGGTCCTGTCTTCACTTAGCCCATATACCCACTCAATATGATATATCAAGAAGCCTTGTGACAAAGTCTTTAAGATCACATTTCAGGTCATTTGCTCTCTAAATGTCATAACACGCTCAAGTGACAGCTCATCAAGCTCACTGGACTCATCCCATTGAAAGTCAACATGTTTTTGAATTAATTTTGAAGGCCCTTTTAAAATTCTGCAAGAGGTTAAAATGACTGGACTACATCCGATAGCAGTTAGATCTGTTGCTATAGTACTTAGCCCATGGTACCAACCAGAGTACTTGCAAACCTCATGAGCGTGAAATGTTCAAATACGAATGAGTTCTCCTGCTGAATCATTATTATAGCTTAAGCGGTGTCGATTCAAGATTGAAATGCAAAGCATGCATTCTCATAATGGTCCCCAGAGTAGAAAAAAGCTACAGTCCTCCTTATCACTCAGACGTTCCATCTTGTCGTTTTCTCCATCTTTATGTAGACTACCAGATAAATGGTAAATGGACTTGTTCTTATATAGTGGTTTTCTAGTCTTAACAACCACTCAAAGCGCTTTACAATGAATACCTCACATCTACTGAGCTACGCGGCGGGATACGAACTCGCAACGCCTGACTCCTAGGCATGTGCTCTACATCTATTTCTCTGTCTTTATGCGTGCTCAATAATCCAGGTATGGAAATCACATAAAAAGTTGAATCGGTTAATCCTTGATACGGAGGAACACTGGTTCTAATGGCGAGGTAGGGAGGCCATCTATCTAGGCGGCATAGCTCAGAGGGTAGCGCGGTCATCTGGCACTCGGAAGGTTGGAGGTTCTTTCCCCAGTCTGGCAGAAAGCATGTCGAGGTGTCCTTGAGCAAGACACTGAATCCCTAAAGGCCCCCTGAGCACCACATGGTGGCATCTCACTTATCCTATTCAATAGGAGGAGTTAAAATGCAGAGAATTCTAAATTTCCCCTCGTGAGACTCATAAGGGAATCTATTTATTTTTATTAATCATGGGGTTTAGGGCTGTCCAAGAAGAGTACATCGGTCACCGTCTTACAATGCTGTGATTACAACTATTCCCTAATCCTCTGTGAACAGTACTCAATACCATTGAAACTCCAGTCAATAAACAATTTGTATATGTAACCATCAGTGGATTTGGTTGTTATGTAAATATATTGTTTATAAGGGTTCGGGGTGCCCTCAGTCAGCTTAGACTGACGATGTCACCTTTACGAGTGATGAAACTTGTCCAAATGAACTGTTTCAACTTTTTTTGTGATCAGTTTCACTGATAAACTGTCAAGTGTCTTAATAATACTCAAGAGGGATGGATGTTGTTTATCTGTTTATGTTGAGGTAAAATAGGATTCAGCAAAAATTAGTATAGCTTTCAAGTGAACAATTATATTGAAGGAACATATGCCCCTTGCAACACGGGCCCCTGAGAACATAGGATGTGTTCCCATTACAGCAAGTTAACAGTGTCCTGATGACTGTGCTGCATTTTCATCGATGCCACAAGGCTTTTCCTGCCATGCAACAGTGAAATTACCACATTGAATCTTCACTTGATTGTCAAGACCTCTCAGAGCACTCATGTGAACTTTTTCTTATCTTAGGTCAGGGCGATCCTTTCAAGAGGGTCTCTGTGTGGCACCGATTGTACTTAAACCGTGTGTGAAAACCTACTAGGACAGTTTGATCCCAGAGCCATGTTCTCTGCCAGTGAATAGTTCTAGGGCCCAAGTTACTGATTGAATATCATCCAACTGATACTTTGGTGTTGAAATGACCCAGCAGTTGGCATTCCTGAGACATGAGGTTGTAGAGGTCACAGTAAACTCAGAGACTGTCTGTGGTTCAATGTTCATCTATGTTGACAGTTATGTAAGTAGACTTGAATGAGTTATTGGCTTCTGTGCATCAAACGAATATATGACTAAATCAGGGATACTGGACTTTTTTTCCACATAAAATCTAAATTCATATACATGTTTTGATTCATGTGTAAATCTTTGTGAAGTGCAGGACACCACTTCCTATTCAATTTGTAAAAATACCCTTGGTTACAGGCTTTTCCCTTTCTAATGTGCCTCGTAATGTTTGATACAATGAAACTTATGAGAGCTTGTGTTTTTTTTCATATGTCTGCAGGTATTCAGAAGAGAGAGTTTGAACTCCAAGCTGTTAAGCAGAGACAATCTCCTGATTCAGGGAGTCTCAGTGTTGATGCTCATCCTCACCCTAAGGAAGAGCAACCAAATGAAGTGGAAAACAGCCTTTCGAAGGATGAGGAAACGCTCCCAAAACCTGTACAGGTGAAGTCCGAGCCTATAGAAGAAGATGCGGCACAACCGCTTTATCAGGGAGGAAACAAGCAGACAAGGGAAGGGATAGAGAACCTTGATATCACAACATTTGAAAGAGAAAATCCACACTGGATGTCCAGACTACATGGACAGAACAACCCAGATATGAGGAGCACAGAATACCTAAGCAGCTCAGGGCCAAACTCTGCAGCCTTCGCTAGAGTCACGTCATTACTCCCACCAATGGCTGAAGCTTCCTGTAGTTCTTTCCTTTTCACAAGAAAGCCATATGGGGAGCTCCAGGACAAGATGATCTCCCAACAGCAGTACGGGACCTCAGACACACTCCTCATATCAAGTGATGGCACGGTTCCCTCAAGCTTATATGGCGGGGTGGGGCCCACACTGAATCAGCAGCCACCAAGGAGAACCGGGTATTTTCAGGTGGTGAAACCCAAGAAATCCTTTGTCTGCTCATACTGCAGCAAGGTGTTTGAACGTGTTGGACATCTTGAAAGGCACTTGCGAATTCATACCGGTGAAAAACCATATGGTTGCCATATTTGTGGGAGGTGCTTCAATCAAAAAAGTAGCCTCAAAGGGCACATGAAGACACACAGAAACGGTAAGAAAAGACAACAGTAATTTTGTTCACATAAGGTATTTGCCATTTAGAAAAAAGGTCTCAGCTTCTTAATATTAATAGAAGAATAGTAGAAAAGGGAACATTTGTCATTTTAATGTACAAATTGTAAATTCAGTTGCCACCACATAACCCAGGTCTCATAAATTATGGCAAAGTATACAAAAAACAATCCTTATATAGAAGGGTAGTAATAGCATATTGAATTTCTTTGACTCAGTGAAGCCGAGATTTCAATAATGATGCAAAAAAACCTTAGTTATTTGGCCTATTGACTATATTTATCATGTATGAGAGGCAATGAATTGGAGCGATACTTAATTTTGGGTAGTACTTAAAGATTAGTACTCTGAATCAGTATTGAGTGAGACATTTATCACTGGATCCCTTCACTCTCAAGCACCGCCGCTGCATAGCATCACATAGGAAACATTAATCCAATAAGTCCTGAATGTTTACTCACCTTTTCACACCTGGTCTTCTCAAAAGGAGAGAGCAAAGCACTTCTGGAGGCCCATCAGCTGGTCTACAAGATTCACGAGGAGCAGCAGTCAACGAACCCAATAGTCTGCAAAACTGAGCTGCTGACTATAGAGGAGCAGGCGCCTGGCTCTGGATACAGCGAAAGAGGTATCGAGGAAGTGTTGGTAGTAAAGGTGGAGCCAGAGGGTGAGTGTTTTCACACCATCAACCAGTCAATAGATGATCACAGTACAGAAACTTTAGACCAAAACCAGCTGTGGACATTTGAGATGGGGACAAGTAGTGATACTCCATCTCCCATACCTGGTTGTTCTAATAACTCCACAGATGCTGTTAATGGAGTTTTTCAAAGTGTGGAATATGACCTTAGTTCTGGGCGCCGAGAGGAAAATCATCTGGCAAAGCAGCATCTCTCGTAGACAAAGTGGATGACAAAAGATGCAGAACCTTCATTACACAACCAAGGGCGAGACATTTAGGTCCATTTTTACATTTCATGGTTAGGGCCCGTATTTTAGGGGTGGATATTTACTTAGATGTAGCATGGGGGATTAAGGCTGGATGTCCTTCCTGACGCCCTGCTGTAGGATCAAACCCGTGACTTCTGGCTTGTTATTTTCCAAAGCGCATGCTCTATTACTGAGCATATATGCTAGTTTTGCTTAGATCCAAACTGTTTTATATGCTCAGGTTGTGGGAAAAGCTTTTACAGTTTCCCCCAGCTTGAGAGAGAATGATGCAGTCGTGTTGGCGAGTACCCCTTCAGCTGTGAATATTTGACAAGATCTTCAGTAATATTAACATCCTGAAGGTGCACTTTGAACTCCTTTTAGAGCAGGTGTGGGGAAATATGATCCAGAAAGGGCCAGTGTGTGTCCAGGTCTATGTTCCAACCAAGGAGATACGCAACTGAGTCTATTAGTCAACATATAAAGTCTTTGCTAAGGTCCTTGATTTGGAGACTCAGGTGGGTAACTACTGGGTTGGAACAAAGACCTGCACCCACACTGTTCCTATCTGGATCATCGGCAGCATGATGACCCAGTGGTTAGAGCTGGTGCAGCAAGAAGATCACTGGTTCAAACCCCACCCCATCCCAGGTCATATCTGTGTGGAGTTTGCATGTTCTACCTTGGTAAATGGACTTATTCTCATATAATGCTTTTCTAATCTAGCAACCACTCAGAGCTTTTTATAATGAATACCTCATGTTTACTGGGCCCCATGATTGGATACGAACCTGCTACGCCTGACTTTAAGGCATGCGTTCTAGCGCTGAGTCCTCCGGGTGCTCCGGTTTCCTCTCGCCATGAAAAACACGTGCATGTTTGGGTTAATACTCCTGCCTGTGTCCCTGAGCAAGGCAATTGAAAAAAACTGGATTTGGTCCCTGGGGGCTTCAGCTGCTCACTGCTCCTACACGATAGAATGTACTAAATAGTGAGAAGAAATCTTGTTGCATGTAAATACAATGACGAATACTTGATTTATTTATTTATTTTTTAACATTTATTTTTTAATGTTGCTCACCCCTGACCTAGAATAATACAGTGCTTTCCAGCTTTGGCTCTCAGGACTAACAGTAATGTTGGTTTTCTATTCTGCCAGGTTGTCAGATACATTCACCTGTTGTGCCAGGTCTAGATTGTGGGGTACAAATTTACAGCAAGATGGGATTAAAAATGTAAAGAATATATCACATTTGGAGGAATGAATGCCTGTACAGCTGTGTCGTGAACAAAAGCTGGATATTTAACAATGTTGAGCCTTTGATAATTGTCAACAAATTAAAACAATGTTATTGAAATCTGTATTTGTGTTCATGTTTTATTCAAACAAGGAAGTTAGTTTTGAAGGATAAATAATAAGGCTAAATAATGGACCTAACACTCACCCTTGTGGAACACCCATTGTACCCTTTAAGAAACATGACTGTGCATCACAGACTTTAATAGATTACATCCTATTTGTCAAATAGGAAGACATCCATGCCAGTGCTCTAGATGAGAAGTTAAATTTAATTTTTAATGCAGTATTAAATCTCAATATTCATGATAGTCATGATTCTCCACCTTCTGCCCACTGAACGCTTGGATAGGTACCAGCAGACAGCAGATCCATAACCTGATTTCAGAGAAATGGTTGGTATTGACATGAAATGATTCAAGAAGGTCTTCAGATTTAAAAACGAGTGTGAAATGGCATGTTTCCGGTCAAAGCAAAAAGGAGCTGTGTTTAAAAAAAATAAAAATTAATCAATGGGGAAATTGAAATATGTTTCTTTAATTTAACAATATGTCAAATTGGCAAGCGTGTCTACCTTTGGAGTTTTTTTAGGGATCCAATGATTTGATTTATTTCTGGTTCATGAGCCTCAGCTCAGAAACGTGGACTGTAGGGTCTTAAGGTACAATATTTTGTTTCTTGCACACAAAATAGTTGAATCGCTTCATTCAGACACAATTTTTAATGAAAGAAATTTGTCATCACTCACAGAGCTGACATCTTCACTCCAGGATTATTGAGCATGCATAAAGACAATATCCCATTTCTTATTTGTCATTTATTTCCTAAACTCATATACAGAAATTAGACAAAAATAATACAGACATTATTCACTTTTGAGTGATTGATGAAACTTGTGAAATAAAATCACCAAAGACTAACCAGCTCAAAAAGTGGATAGGGAATATACCTGTATGGGCCCTGTATAGCTCAGCAGGAAGCACAGTCATCTTGCAATCGGAAAATTGGTGGTTCGATCCCCGGTTCCTTCAGAAAACATGTCCTCGAGCAAGACACTGAAGCCCTAATTGCTTGAGACAGCAGATGAAACCTAGCCCAGGGGCTAAATCTGGCATATTTACATTTTGAATGTTCCTTAATATGCACTGTCCCTATAAAGGGGATTATTATTACCAACAAATGGAGAACACGTGGTTATCAGAAGATTGGTGGTTTGATTCCCGTCCCCTGTAGAAAGTGTGTGGAAGTGGGTATTTTAACAATAGAAAATAGAATAAATGATACCAAAAGAAGTGTTTATAAATTTAAACGGCTTGCCATATTTTTTTTACATGCCATTGTCAATGTGAGGCCATATTACAGTGTTTACGGTAGAGCATGCCGTCATGCGGAAGAAAGGTTCCGCCTGGAAACAAACAGGGATCTAAATTTGTGCTCTGCAATTTATCTACGATTTGCGCAAATAAACCTAAAGTGTTAGGTTATTTTCTCCTCCAGCACATCTAAGAGATATCAGTATGGCAACCTGCATTCCTTTCCAAACCCAGTTAACGTCAATCATGGAGGTTTTGGTTAATGCAGCTGTCGCAGAAATTTCCAAACTAGTCGATGATAAATGTGCGTATTTACATCTTGAAATATCTCGGAAGCAAAGCGAGAACGAGATGCTGAAAAGGAAGTTGTCAGTGCTGGAGAGCAAAAATGTACAGATGCTACGGCAATTTGGTAAGTGGACAAAGCTCCATTTGTCTCATTTATATTTGTCTACCCCTTAAAGCATCACCAATTTCCACCACATAGCCTATGCTTGTTTTAACTCCAGAACAAAAGAATGATTAAGTGTGTACAATGCAGGGTGCTAGCACAGAATTTCAATGTATGTTTCAATTTACAGCCAACCATTAGAGGGATTAGGCTCACTTGCATTTTCCTGCCACTGAATGAATTCTGAAAGTAATGGTTTCGAGTTGCCTAAATGGTCTTTGTTATATTCTGCCCTCAGAGAACTACACGGTCAGAAGGACAGATGTTGGGAACAGCTGTCCACAACCTGCAAGAGATATCAAGGTCTGGGTCATATATTTAGAAAATTTCAAGTCTATAAAGTAATCCACACGTTAGTAACCTGGAAACAATTAAACATTAAAATGTACCTTTTTCTATCCAGTATGTTGAGATTGAAGACGCCGCCATGTCATTCTCAATTAAAGAGGAGTCTCCAGATGAACCACTGTGGGTCAGTGATTCTAACGATCCAACAGGTGAGTCAGGAACGGGGAAAGAGAATAAAGTTTGGCTCTGGTTGGAAGTGATATCATATCCAGTATTGTATTAACGTAAAGTTGCACTATCTATCCCCCAGGCAATGCTGTTCAGTATCCCAATATTTCCACAGAGAGGCAGCATTTTGAAGAGCCCAGTCAATTAGCCCATACGGAGTTGAACGATCGAAGGACTCCACATCCTTTTAACAGTTCACGTGAAACTGGGCTGAATAGGGAGCTTCAGTTTGCAGTCAAGACTGAGAAGAAAGAGCATCAGTCAGGTTTTAGTCAAGACGAATGTCAACTCAGCACAGGCAAGCAGAATCAACATCCTGCTGAGTTTGCCATGGATGACAGAGAGAGCGAGCTTTGGTCCTCCATTATCGAAGGGGGTGATATCGACGCTGGTTTTCCAGATTTTTCCAGCGTCGTAGAGGAGTATTCGAATACATACCCTGACCACTCGGGTGCACCACCGATCTCTGCAGATAAGTTGAATAGTGGCACACAGTTATCCTCCCAGAGGCCTTGCAATGGAATGTATAACAGTGAGTATCAGAAAGATGTTCAACCGTCCTCCGCATTCCAGCCCAAACCCCAAATTCCCCATTCGCAGCAAGACAGACAGAAGGACCAGCTCACCTCCCAAAGAACCACAAACATCTCACATCTAAGGGAACCAAATGAATACTCAGAGCAGGACTTTGTGGCTGCAGGTCGACCTGGAGGGACCCACCCACACAGCACTTACACACAAGACAAGTTCTTTAACTCCAACACACCTCACAAGCCCAACTCTAGTCTGGCAAGAGGCTACTTTTGCGCTCAGTGTGGTAAGGCCTTCATTCGCTTGCACCAGTTCAAGTTGCACCAGCAGACCCATAAGAGGAAGCGGGCGTTTTGGTGTTCGGTCTGTGGGAAGAGTTTCCAGTGTTCATCTCACCTCAGCATCCACCACCGTACCCACACAGGAGAGAAGCCGTTTGGCTGTGGACAGTGCGGGAAGAGGTTCACTCAGCAGAGCAGCCTGAGGGTCCACCAGCGCACCCACAGTGGGGAGAGGCCGTATAGCTGCTCCCAGTGTGGAAAAACTTTCATTTTGATGCACCATTTGAAAAGGCATAGGATAATCCACACATACAGCTGAACTGGGCTGTGCCGGGGACTTCAGAACTCGCTGTGGTTGAGGTGAAAGGCTGTTGGTTGGAAAATAAGACGCAGACGGTGGCTGTGACAGGTAGATCTTTTGCTTTGGATGAGTAGACTTCTTGACACTGCCTCTAGACTTTGCTATGATAACCACAGTGCTCTATGCAAACTCCCTCTCGACTTGTTTTCAAGACAAACGGTTAACTTGTGTGCCAAAATTCATTCAATTTAAAGGGAAATCGCACCCTATAACTTCATGTCCCTTATCTGAGACATTTCTGTAATCGTGAACAGGACCAACTTATCAGTTTTGTGACATTTTTTGAGACTCATAGGCCTTAAAGACGCTGTCCTAAACATTTATATGCTCCCAAGCCACCTTTTGTAAAGCTTTCTATGGGCGACGTGTTTAAGACAATATTTAATCCATCAATTTGGCATCAATCAATTATTTGGCATTGTCAATGTGGCAAAGTTGATCTGGCTAACAGGCAGATGCTGCAGACCTACCTCATTGAAAAACTTCACCCACAAATAAATTAATAATAGCTCAAACAAAGGTCCAGCTATGCTGTTAGTTTAGTGGATATTGAAATGAATCTTGGGAAGTTGGATTACACACACACCACTTCCTAGTATAACCGCGGTTATCAATAAACTACATTAAAATGAGACTAATGGGAAGCTACACAGGTGCCACTGCTGTCATGTCAGCATAGGACAATTAGGGGAAAATGTTCAAACTACTTTTTTAAAATTTTAGAGCTAAACACCCATATTTAAATTTCAAAATGAAGAAAATCGCTAAATAGAAATTGATCATAAAATGACAAATGGATATTGTGAAATAGCAATGAACATGAAAACATGAAAATTAGCCTGGTGGCTAAATCTGGCTTATTTACAATCTAAATGTTCATTCATATGGGCTGTCCCTATAAAAGAGATCATTGCTATAATAATAATAATTATTATTATTATTAAACTGGAAATAAGGCAGTTTCTTTTTTCCCTCTTGCCCCTTTTTTCCATTTTTGAGCTGTATGTAAGTGGGGAGGTGTGGCCCTCCTATCAATTGAAGCAAGCACTTCAGACCACTGATTGGTTGCCAACATACACCGGTGATGGGAAGTATCATAAAAGACTTTTGTCATGAACGTCTTCAGGATAGCAGCTTTATATTCTCATGCAATGATTAGTTGACTCATTTGTGCTTTTTCCAGCACTTTATGTAGAAATATGCCTGGATTCATCACAGCCTGAAGCAACTAGGATGAAAATACCCATAAACCCCCTTGGTTTTACCATCCTAGACAGCTTCCCATGCATGGCCTGTGGAGAGACCAGAGACCTTGGTGTGTTTGTGATCTATTTAGATCAGACTGTTGAAGGGTACAGGATTAAGAGGATATAGTTTCTTCGAAAAATCCTCCCAAAATTCGTTATCTCTGACACTAACTGATATTTGGCATATACATTTATTTATATAGGTGTTTGTGTTGTATCAGAGTACTTTACAATTGAACAATGCAAAATAGCCAGATACAGCAAACAACAATCGATGTGACCTATCCTTAAAAACTCGATTCGACTCCACAGGGAGAAATCCCAGTGAAAGGCCTCAGTAGGTGAATCGGAGGAGGAATCTCTGTTCCGAGATGTGAAGGCGTGAAATAGGTGACAAGTGGGTATGGTAATAGATTTCAGTATCTATTTGGTGAAACTGCAGATTGCGTTCCTCTGCGTCAACCAGGCTGTATGTGGGAAGGCTAAGAGCTCGCTTCTCTTAAAACCAACCTTTATACAGTATAAATTTCAATTCCACCACAGCTGGGAGGAGACCTGTCTATTCTTAACCAACTTAAGTTGACAATGTTTGTTGTTATTATGTGTCACTGTCTGCAGAACTAATGTGGAGGACGGTCTCAACTGGACAGTTGATCAAAGATAACACATCTTTTGCTGTTATTGTTGAGTTACCTAAATAAATTATTTGTCTTTTATTTTAAACCTTTTCATGTACGTATGTGTGTGTGT
>OMLC01065962.1:0-46798 GCA_900302585.1 Regalecus glesne | reverse complement strand
CGTGCCCACGCACAGGTCTTGCTTCGGTGTAAAGGGAACTTTAGTTCAGATGTGTAGGCTTCTAAAACCATCTGAAATTACTATATATTTAGAGCAGAGCAGAGCTTTTGATTCGGCCATGCTCTATACGATGAAGCTGGACACAGAGCAGATCAATGGAGCTGCATCATATACTGTAAGTGATCTGTAGCAAAGCAGTTGAATAGGATCCTGGGTTAATTTTGATTTAGGTGCCATGCAACTGTGGATGGTTTGAATCTCTCTCAACATTAATATAGCAACACGAGAGGTGATATCTCGGAAGAGTATGCAAATCAAATAAGGAACCACACGTTTGGCTCAAAAATATTGTAGAAAAAGAAGCTTAAGAAACTGCAAATACATTCAATGACCTTTGTCCTCTATATTTAGCCCATCCTATTGGAGCAGTAAGCAGTCAGAGCTCCCAGGGACCAACGCCAGTTATTTTCTATCTATTGCCTTGTTTGGATGAAAAGGCAGGAGTGTTAACCCCAACATGCATGCATTTTTGATGGTGGGATGAAACCAGAATATTCGAAGGAAACGTCTTGATGCATGCTCAATAATCCAGCTAGGGAGATCACAAAAAGGATGAATAGGTTCAACTGGATAAGAAGTTCATTCAGAAATGTTCGTCACTCAAACAGGTGACATCTTCAATCTGAGATGAAGATCAGACCTCAGATCTCAGACTGAAGATGTCCCCTGTTGGATTGATGAATAAACTTATGATCCAGTTGAACCAATTCACCCCTTTTGCAATTCAGAGGAAACTTATGCAGGTGCAGAGAGAACATGCAAACTCCACACAGAAAGGACCTGGGACAGGATTTTAACCCAGGACCTTCTTACTGTGAGGGTGCAGTGCCGACAACTGCATCACCTTGCCACCAAGACTGCATCAAGTCAAGTGATCTCAGCTGCAGGGTGAGAGAATGCATATGACAAGATTTCTGTAAATTGAGCTATAATTAGATTTCAGCTGAATCCTGGTAAATATTCAATTTTAAACGTCTTTGTAATATTTTTAAGGGAAAGGCCTTAAACATGAAGATGTTGAGCAAATCCCACCCGAACACAGCTAAAGGTAATTGAATCATAAAAAAACCTGTTGGATCCTTTGTGTTATCTTTTATGTTCCGCAGGAAATCGGTGCTCTTAAAAAACTCCTGAGCAAAAAATTGAATGGAAAACTTGATTTCAAAGATTAGATGAGAATAAAATTCATACATTGAAATACATCAACTGATATTGATTTATTATGCACTTATCTATTGATTTCACATAAGTTTGGCTACAAATATACCCTGGTGGGTCACAGATATCCCCCAACACACGCATTGGGCTGATGAGACAGAATTATGAGTCAGCATCTGATGAGACTGATGTACGTAGAGAAGGAGGACAGTGGAATGGTGTGGTTGCAAGGGGTAGAGGCTAGCAAGGGGGATGGGTTTATATACTTGCTATCAACTGCCATCTCATCTCAACTTTCAAAGTAACAGGGAGGTGAAGAACAGTGGGCTGGAGCAGGAGGAGAAGAATGTCAGCAGTGATTTGTGACAGAAGGGTTCCAGCAATAGTGAAAGAGAAGGTTTACAAGATTGTAGTAAAACCATTTGTATGGTTTGGAGACAGTACCACTGACAAAAAGACAAGAGGTGGAGCTAGAGGTGGCAGAGTTGAAGATACGATTTACATTGGGAGTGACAAAGATGGACAGGATTAGGAATGGGTATATTAGAGGGACAGCTCAGGTTGGGCGGTTTGGAGGCAAAGCAAGAGAGGCAAGATTGAGGCAGTTTGAATATGTGTGGAGCAGATATGCTGGGTATATTGGGAGAAAGATGCTTGAGATAAAGCTTCCAGGCAAGAGGAAAAGGGTAATAACATCCGGTCCAGAATATCTCAAACATGCTCAATGGATGAAATGTCTGGTGAATATGCATGCCACGTAAGAACTGAGACATTTTCAGAGGCCAGATATTAAGTACAGATCCTCACATGTGACCATGCATTTACATGCTTAAACATGAGTTGATGATGAGAGATGAATGGTACAAAAATGCATTCTCTGTGCATTCAAATTGCTGCTGACAAATTGCTCCCATGTCCTTTGCCCTACAATAAGCCTGTCCCTACCAAAACCCCACCACCCACATGGGCCATTCTTTCAACAACATTGGCATCAGCAAACCGCTCACTCACAGTACCATAAACATGACCTTGCCTTCTATCTTCCGGATACAGCTAAAACCAGCATTCATCTCTATAAAGGACCCTTCACCAGTGTGAATGTTAGCCTACTCAGGAGGGTTAAGATGCCATATAGCTTTCTGGGGTAAACCCTGGTAAGAATGTTGAACATGCAGAAGAACCACCCAGAGAATGCTTGTGACAGTTTGATCAGAAATTCTTTGATTGTATAAACCAACTGTTGCATCAGCTTTCTGTGTGGCTGGTCTCAGACAGCCCCGCAGGTGTAGATGGCACATGTAGAAGCCCTGGGATGGTGTAGCCACACGTGGTCTATGGTTGGGAGGTGGGTTTGCCAATCTGTTAAAACCTTTGAAAAGCCTCAGGGTGGCTTATGATAGAGAAATTTACATTATATTGTCTAGGAACAGCTTTGATGCACCTTCTTGCAATCAGCATTCCAACAGCATGATCTCTCAACATTTTGGCACCTCTGGCATGATGTGCAGCAAAAATGGCACATCTGAGTGCATCTTTATATTTTCCTTACAAACACCCTTGTGGTGATCATACTGTTTAATAAGGATGTTGATGTCACACCCGTCAGTTATTTGGATAACGTCGGCAACAGATGAGGTATGATGAAATAATATGAAATGAATACAAATTTGTGTGTAAAGCTTGCGGAGCACAAAGAAAATACTGAGGTCATTTACTTCAACTAGAGAAAAATGGGGACAATTTATTACTCAGTGCAGATTAATACTACTAATATCATCCATGTCAGGCCATTGAATCCTCCCGCCCAGATGCCAATCACTCCTACATTTAGTGAAACAAAGTCCAACATAATGCACCGTGTGAAGATGTCATTTGTTAAGATTTAGAAATTCCAGTGTTGTAGGAGAAGGGGCTCTTCCATTAAAAAGCTGCATAATCCCCTGAGGAAGATGACAGGCCTGTAACAGTACAGCACAGATCCCTGGTGCTGATGTATATAACCTCACATGGGCTTAACCTCACATGTCTCTATTAGTCTGTCCACTGACACATGCATTACAGTCCCCCATGGGAAGTCAACTAAGATAAACAGCGGAGAGAAATAGACCCGATGCTCATGCTTCAAAAAAAGCTGCTCATTTTTCAAAACACAGTAGGTGGCAATTCTTCAAATATGATAAGGTGTCTGTTTGGTTTTGAGGCACTTCCATCGCCAATGCATGGTTCTGTTGGAGGTATTAGAATAGAGAGCAGGGTATGAAAAAAAGAGAAAAACATAAAACGGATTCCCAGATGACTTCACATATTAAAATTTCATGCACACAAATGTAATTGTAAATGTGTGTGTGTGTGTGTGTGTGTGTGTATGCACATGGGGCGATGTGTGTCTTTGTAGTGCTAAGTTACCAGTCTACATGGACACATTAGGACTTTGATATGCAGAAATGTTACACTAACTCTGGGTGTATGTTTATGTATGTATGCTCTTGTGCACGTTATCGTGAGCGTAGGAAATTGTGTCCAACATGCTGCACAAAGCTGTGTGTCTGAATATGGTGTGCTGGAGTGTTGAAAAATTGGCCCAACATCTGCGAGGATGTAATATTGCTTTTATCCACAGTGGGGACATAGAGTGTATCATAGAGACACTGAGGGGAAGCAGAGAATCTCTGGTTGAGTCCAGACCTCCAGCTGGGAGACCAGTAAGGGAACAGGGAAAGGATCAGAGAAACCCCACCCCGGGACACTTATTTAGGGCCGTGGGCCACCAAAGACAAGGGTGGAAGAGGGAGAAAAGGGAGATCTGGCATTTCAAAACACAAAGTCCCCACACTCCCTAAAAATATACCAGTCTGGTGCTCTGATCCCTCTCCCGGCCAGTTCTCAGAAATGTCTCAACTGAGGGAAGATGGTTGTTCATGGGAGATGCGGTGAAATTGGGGAGGGGAATATGCCTCATTTGCTTACACGAGCCAGCCAAAGAGGAGGAAAAAAAATAGGCTCTACTGGGGCATTTGTCCTGCTCCCATGACAAAGTTTGCATGCTTTATCTTGCCACGATAAATCACAGTATTCTCCCGAAAGGTTTGCACATACTCCTTTAGGCAACTAAAACAAGCACTTCACTCACTGATTTATTCCTCCTACTTCAAAAAGAACAGAGGAGGAGGTGCTAACAGTTTGAATGTTGGGGAAAGTGTGCATGTGTGTGTGTGTTTAAAAGAATAAGTAAGATAGAAAGAGATGGGGGGGCTGAAAGATAGCATCAATGTGGTGAAAGGGCAAACAGAAGGATCAAATATTCTAATTTTGGACCACCTAGTTGGTTTATTGCAGGCCCACAGGGTAGTTGTTACGTAGTGTAGACAAAAGCTGAAATCTGGCCTGTCTGATAAAACACTGCTACATAGACTTACTCACTGTGACTACTTCTGATGGCTGAGTCATAACAACATCCAAATACAATATAAAAATTATACATATAACTTCTTCAAGGAAACCACCAGCGGAGGAGCGTATGCTAAATAAATAAGGAGTGAAATAAAGTCAAGTGATTAATTTTAATTTTAGTCAGTACAAGCCTGTTTCATGCTTCATGCACTCATCAGCTGCTAAGTCAGCTCAACAGTAAAGAACATTTGGATATATGCATTCGCTACTTCCGTTGCCTTACATCATACTATGTACATTATGCACTCAAGGTCTGGTGGGGGAGAAGGTGTACGAGGCACGATAGATAGCGTATACATACTAAATCAATGGTATTAGCTATTTATAATTGTTAAGTAGATTGTTCTGTCTACAGCTGCTGGTCAATTTGTCTCTATTATTTAAGGTTGACATTTTAGGTTTGCAAATAATAAAATATCTCTCTGACATAGTTTACACACACAACTTTTTTTTCTTTCAATTTTCCCAACCAGATTCAAATAAACACACTCAAACACACTGGGCTTGGCTGGACAGAGTTGATGTATCTGAAAAAGTGAATGTGCAGCCTCCAGATAACAAATTAATCAAAGGGCTGGAACATGCAAATGACTGGCCTACATGGAACCAGCAGGATGTAGCCAGAACTCACACAGCACCACAGACAGATGGCCTGCAGAACTATACCACTATAGCAGTTACATATCCAGCTCTCCAGTTTGCCATCTCTTTCTCTCTGTCTGACTTTTTGTCCCTCCTTCTTTAATCTTTGCTTCTTTCTCACACTATCCTTCTCATTTCTCCCACTCCATCTGCTCCCCCTGTTGAATCCCCCCCTCTCTTATCTGTACTACAAATTACAAATGTCAACCCTTTTTGGGTCTATGTAATAAGACATCATATTAGCACCATGGTCGTCAATGAATCAAAACATACTATTGCTTAAAATCCACTGAAACAGTTATAATGTAAATGTGGTGACATGAGTTTAATAGATAGTTTTCCTATCCTTGGCCTCTTTGACACTTTCTAGCAGGCTGCAGCACAGAGTGCAGAAGGCAAGGAGCCGAGTCTCTGACCTATTTAGGAAACTGGCAAGAGAGTAGCCAGGGAACATCAAAATACTTCAAAGGCTCCCTTTGAATCCATCGTTATACCCAAGTTAGTGGGAGTATGTGCAAACACGCCATCATACATACATACACATGTGTAAAGAAGTACTTATACCTACTAATACACACGCACGCACATGCGAGCGAGCGCACACACACACACACACATTACAATCCTGATATTCTCTCTGAACTCTTCGTTTGAAATTTGTCCCATAATACCAAGTAAGATGAAGTCTGAGAAATCATTAAATGCCGGGTCTATCGCTGGCATCATGACTGAGCCTGCATAAACCAAGTTAACTCTATCGCTGAGCCAGCCATATTCCATCCCTCCTGCCCTTCAAGTTATTATGACCTTAACTCTCACAATGAATAGAAATAAATAAATCACATTTACATCGCTCACATTTTACCATTAGAGTAAAGCAAAATCGGCTGCGGCCTTTAAGTATATTGTAATTGAATATACATACAATATAGTACATTGTAAATGAAAAAGGGGCGGCATGGCTCAGTGGGTAGAGCGGTCGCCTGGCAATCGGAAGGTTGCAGGTTCGATCCCCAGTCCTGCAGAGAAGCGTGCCGAAGTGTCCATGAGCAAGACACTGTTCTCCTAACTGCTCTGCCCTGTGATAGACTGGCGACCTATACAGAGTGTACCCCGCCTTTCGCCCAATGAGATCGGAGACAGGCTCCTGTTCCCTGCGACCCGATTTTGGATAAGCGGTTGACGATGGATGGATAGATGTAAATGAAACCTCAAGCAAGTATACAGGAGAATTTTCTTTTGTTAAAGTCTGCTGCTTGTATTAAGGTGTTACGGTAACATTTTGAGGCATTGTGGACAATGCAGTGACCTCTAGGCTATGCTGCATTGTATTCAGCTTTAGATACAACAAGAAATAATGAGAAAAGGAGAGGAAAAAAGTTACAGCAACACATTCTAATTGGTCATGATTTTTTTTAAATCTTCAATGCCTCAAATTACTGTTTGTGTTGTGTGGTACTTTCAATAAATATCTGTTTTGGCAAGTGCATTGTCATATCATTGTTTTAGGATGTTACAAGTGATTGGGGTATTCAGAAAGACACTTGGGAGCTCACTACTATCAGTAGGATGTGTTTGCTGCTCTGTAGCATGTTCAAGTAGAAGCAGGGGTCAGCACCATGGATAGCTCTCGCCCCACATTAGCAGAATAACGGGCAGCTTCGGCAGCCTGACTAGCATCTGTTAATGTGCAACCAGGTTTACCTAGAACTTGGCATTCTGACTTTAATCATTTTAAAATATAAAACAGAATAAAAATACTCCAGATAAATGCCTCAATCAGAATAAACAGGCCAAAATCAACGCAAATTCAATAGGTTGCAAAGTGGTAGTTAAACCTTTTCATAAATTGCCTCTGTCCTGCTTTCCACTTTGCTGATATAACAGCAAATTTCCCCTTGTGGGACTAATAAAGGAATAGCTCATCTTATACAAATTATAAATTGATCAAAAGAAAAACCACCATGGCAACAAGTATTTCTCAAGGTGGGATCTGAGACCAATTGGCTGAGAATACGTGAAACAATTTGCTGTAAATTATAAAATTGTGCTGTATCGACAAAAGGTGTATTCTTACACATTTATGTAAATAAAGAAAAAGGAAAGCTACTTTATTTGGTCATTGAAATCTTAGAAGGAAAATTTTCCTCTGCATTTAACCCATCCTATTACATAGAAGCAGTGGGCAACTGCACAGCCAGCGGAATAGTTAGGGGTTGGGCGGCTTGCTCAAGGATACTTCAACATACTTTCTGAAGGAGCTGGGATCTGAACGAGTGATAGTTGAATCTAACCCGATAACTTTTTGGTTGCATTCTCTTTATACATTTCTTGTGGATTCATTTCAGGTTGTCAGTCACTAACATGCACAGACTTTTTGAAGGGCTATTGCTCTACCCTGGAAAAAGGGCACCTCCACATCCAGTTGGGGCCTGCATCCAAGATCATGTGACTTCATAATGGCCAAGCAAATTAAATAGCCATAAATGGCTTGAGAAATGCAGATTCACATTTCAAGAGGCAGCTCAGCCGGAGGGGAAATTTTATTTATTCATTTGCCGGTTTATTGCCACATGACATAGGCCAGTGGAATGTGTTTTCTGCATTTAACCTATCCGACTGTATAGGAGCAGTGAGCAGCCATAATTTTGATGCTCAGGGAACAGTTAGGAATTCAGTATCTTACCTTCTGATCGCCCGATTACTGCTCTACCCACTGAGCTATGCCACCCTCTCATACTTTGCTTTTATCTGGGCACCAACAGCCCATACTTGTGCATGTCCTTGTTGTCAGCTGACTGGTTGTTGATCTTCCTTGCTTTTCAAATTTTAAGAAATCTTCATTATTTTTATGGTTTCCCGGTACTATTTTATGGATTTTATCTGATCATAGATTGTTTTGTGAACTTGGTCTCACTCCAATCTCCAACTCTGCAGTGCTGAGGTTGTATGTGGTGTAGAATCAACCCCAAGCTGTGGCTGTGATCAACGGTTTTGCTTATACTTCTTTACTGTACTTTGTCTGGTTTCTGGAAATACAGCCTTTAAGAGTTTAATTCATGAATGGATTCTACTATTGCGCAACTGTGGCTAACCAACAAACAAAATAGGTTTGGCTCATGATCACTGATCCCTGCATTTTTATTGCTAGCAGATTCTGCTGCTAGTGCAGTGGCAACAAGGTAGTGCAGTCGTGGTCTGCCACTTGAGAGAGTGACATCCATCTCCCTTACAAAAGCTAGATTATATCAAGATCAGATATAATACCCTGTGAAAAGTGCCAATGCTTCAGAAAATGAAGAGGACTGTTACAGAACTGAATAATTTTGAACAACTTGACAGTAAGAAAATGAGGAGTAACCACATATTCAAGAAGTCCATGTAAAAATGTAACAAAGCTGTTCTGACTAAATGTGCTGGCACATGTAAACACCAGAAATCAGATCACATCCCACGTAAACATTTGACCCGAGATATCAAATTAGAAGGATTTCATGAATTCAGAATGAACATATGTACGTAACCATAGCTTGTGTGTGTGTGTGTGTGTGTGTGTGTGTCTATGTGTGTGTGAATGTGTTTGCAGCTCATACTTGTGCAGATGAATATATATGCTTGTTTGCTTAAGAATCTGGTTCTCAAAAACTAATGCTAAGAGAGTATATTTGCTTTGAATAAAGCAATTTGAATGCTGAGAGTGCTTGAACTGCAGTTGTCTCTGAGTAATTGTCACTTTTGAAACCTCACCTAGGAAAGCTAAACCATTACAAACTGAACAAGGGGCAATATAAAGAAAATGTAAAATGTGAGGCTGCGGAGATAAAAGGTGGATATAAACATAAGAAGTTTTCAGTGGTAGTGGATGGCAACAATTACTGAGGAAGCTAGTCAACTTGGTTTGGAGATGACATACTATGGACCAATCATGCTCTTGCACTGCAGGGTAAGTTAAATGTTTAAGCTATTATTAGAATACTTTTCATAATCTATTGCCGATATCATTATTTTATAGTATTGACTTTGTCCAGGGTACATCTCGGTTCAAGGGTGCATCTCAGTTTTCTTTCATCTAGGCTATTTTAGGGTTTCGTATTTGCTCCCGGGCATACAGGGAGGCTGGGGACATACCAAGGGGCTGGGGGAACTGCCCTGGAGTTTTTAACTTCTGGACTGGGATTTTAAACAAAATAAGGCTGACATGAGGCATCTACGGACAGGCTGACTTTGCCAAACGGCTAGTCCCCACCTGAACCTCACAGAGGATAGGACATTTATGTTAGAGGGCTTGCTATTGCTAAATTAAGTACCATTGGCCACAGACTAAGCTGGTTAGGCTATTCAGGTCATTTTGTTATCGGTGATTGGTGGTTTGAATCCCACCCCCTGCAGAAAGTGTGTCGAGGTGTCCTTGAATAAGACACTGAACACCCTAACTGGTTTTCAAACGCTGTGCAACAGTTCCATTCACTGCTCCTATAAAATAGGATGGGTTAAATGCAGAGAACAAATTCCACTGTCATTGGTTGTGTGGCAATAAAACACTTTCACTTCGCTTTAACATGGCCATTGCAACTAGTTATTAGTCATGGTAATTTGCTTATGAAAACATAATTTTCAATTGTTATGCTAGTGTATTGTTTATAAGGGTGGGTGATGTCTGCAGTCAGTTGGGACTTAAGAAAATGCTTAGAAGAGTGATAAAATATTTCTCCTAATAAATATTGTTTCAAGATTGATACAACTTTATGTGAAAAATAAGGAAAATGGCATGTCGATAAAGACACAGCCATGTGAATTAATTAATTATTAATATTATTATTGTTATTATTATTTTAGAATACATTTTGGGGGGCCATTCTTCCTTTGCTCTCTTAAAGAAACCCTCTCTGGAAGTACTTGAACTTTCTTTTTACCTATCAATGCTTGTTTGGGCAAACTGTTCTGACCAAGGAGTTCTCTTTCATGTGTTTATTTCTGTACATTTGGGTGTGTGTATATGTGTGTGTGTGTGGGGGGTATTCACAGATAATGGGTCATTCCAGAGTCTTTCTGAGCCACTTCCATGGCCCTAAAAGCATAACAAGTTGTCTTTTAGTGTTTGTGCATATTTGTGAGTTCTCATCTTGAAGGTGTCCTGCATGTAGTACATGTCACATAGGTCATGGGTTGACATAGGTCTGTTTTGTGTGAAAGAATAACAGAAGAAGAAATAAGACAGGGACAGAAGGAGCATGTTCATGTGCAGCTCTGTGGGCTTTATCTCCTTCCTTTTCAATTCTAGTTCTAATGCTTAATGTCTTGAATGAGGGATGGACACCTGAGGTTATAATTGTTTGTTTTCATACTAATACTTCTGAGCACCTGTCTGTGTGTATGAGGAAAAAAAGCGAGAAATAACTTCCCAAAGAGATAGCAGGGGTTTGTGAGCCTCCATGTTTGTGTGTGTGTGTGTGTGTGTGTGTGTGTGTATGCTGATATGGGCAGTAGGAGTGAAGGGGCCATGCAGTGTGTAACATGGTGTTCCGGGGGGCACTTTCTTTAAGCTACACTCCTGCGCCTTGGATCATTAAGTAAATGTTAGACAGAGCAGAAAGCATTAGAGGGCCACTTAGTTCATTGAGAATGCCCAGATAGTCAACTGGACAATATAGATGCCACGCTTCATGTAGCATGCAGGTTGAGTAGGACAAACTGAATAAATGGGTAGGCTTGCGTACATTTCACAGTGAATAAGTGTGTGTATGGCTACGTGTATCAATGCCTGGCAAGGGCATTGGAAGTATCATGGGGTCACCTCACCCCTGAGGTGTCCCTGCTACTGGAGAGAAATCAAGTGTATTTTGTGTTTCTCGTATGCATGGAGGGCAAGTGCCAGAGATTTTGAGAGGTAACTGGAGCAAACCAAATTCGACTCGTTGTTGGGGAGGAGGCTGAGAGAGAATCAGGGACAAAGGAGATGGCTTTGGGAATGAAGGGTGTCTTGGGATAATATAGAGGATACATAGGTACTCTGGAGTGAAAGGCTGATATTATGAATGTACTTGGGACAGTCACAAAAGAGGTGAATTTGTTCAGCTGGATCAGAGGTTCATTTTTGAAACGTTTTGAAAATGAACCTCTGATCCAGCTGAACATATTCACCTCTTTTGTGATTTCCCTACCTGGATTATTGAGCATGCATCAAGACATACTTGGGACAGTCTTGGATCAAAGGGTGTTTATGACATGATATCAAACTGTTACATACTAGTGAAGTGGTACTCACTAATTTTCTTTGGAGAGCCACTTATAAGTAAGGACATTCCTCAAAGAGCCACAGAGATTGCAGATATAACTAACTATGGGTTTTTTAATCATCACTCAAGATATTTACCATATTTATGTATATTTAAAAAATATAGTAGCATGCTTTCTATCCTTACATCTCCTTTTATTCTGAATAATTATATTGCATTATCAAAATATAGAATACTTGCTAATTAGTTTGTAAGGCTGGGAGTGGAACCCATCTTATGTTTGCATGTACATATGCAATTATACATAAGCATTATCCACATTTTTTTCACGGAATGTACATATTGGCTAACAACATAGATGAGGAACTATTTTTCTCTGTTAAATATATATATCAATGTGTTGAGGCACTCATGTGTTTTAGCTGTCCATTGACTTTCTCCATGCTAAACTTTAGATAGTGGCTGCAATCCTAGTCAAACAATCAAGATGCACATTTGTAAGCCGACTTCTATGTTTTCTTCTGACAATACTCATTTCAGAAAATGTTGCCTCACATAAGTAAGTACTCACAAAAAACCTCATTACCTTCTTCACAAAAAGCTTTAAATTTGGATTATCTGAGGCTGAAGGATCACATTTCTCGTTCTTCTTTTTCTGATAATAAATCTGTACATTTTGAGGGTGTGGAGGTCAATTCAATATTCGATATAACCTTACATGCTACGCTTTTAAATCATTTCGCAAATACAAAGCTACACACATAAGCTATATGTCTACCCGTGATCCCACGCTGTTAGTAGCCTACGTTCTTTGACATATCTTCAGTATGTGGCAATCTGCTAGATAATTCATTTCAACATGCTAAAACATGACACAAATGGAACCTATAGAAGTACGTTATAGCTATATTCTTATTTTTATCAGTAGATCTATATGAGCGGCAAAAAAAGTCTCACGAGAAGCATGTGGCTCACAAGCCACGTAACCTGTAACACTGTACTAGTCCATGTAACTAATCTTACAAGAAGGTATCATTGCAACTTAAAATAAATTTCTTGGAGGGATCAAAGGTCTATTTTGGGAAGAATTTTAGGCTTGAGGGAATTGCAAAGGAGAACTTGCTAAAAAAGGATAATGATGAAGGAAGACATCTTGAAATAAGAAAATAATTGTCAGACAAGTTATCTGTTTGTGTGTGTGTGTCTGTGTGTTATTCGTTTTTGGAATAAAAATATGCTAAGATTGAGAAGTCCATTTTTACATTTCATAATTAGTCCCCCACATTGTGGGGGTGGACACAGACTTAGATGGAGCTCGGGGGAATAAGGCCAGATGCCCTTCCTGACAACCTCTGGTGGAATTGAACCCGAGACGTCTGGCTCATCATTTCCAGAATCACATTCTCTACCTCTGAGCTACCATAGCCCCTAAAAGTATGCCAAGACTAATATATCAAATTTAGCATGTCTTCCCTTCCTGAGACCTTGAAAATTTCGGCAGCACCTGCAATGGCAGATTTTCTAATACAAATATAAATACCAGTAGGTAATTTTAAGGGAGAGGGAATCTTACAACATATTGCACTTATCCTTGGAATTCAAGTAAATATTCTAGATTCTCTCAGTCGCTTTGAGGCTATAAAATTACTGTTTTCCAATTCACTTTTTTTTCATTACTGTATCTTATAGCCACCCTCATCTTTTTTTCCCTAAGCTACTCTTTTTCCACAGGATTATAAAGCACTTTTTTAATTAGCATTAGCCCTGAGTGAATACCCACTCCAGTGTGTTTGCATTCATAGGTAAATTCTCACATGCACGCAACAACAGCACTTGTATATAGTGCAATCTCAAAAGTGTGTATGTGTCGGAGAGAATATAAGATCCTATTGAGAGGTAACACAGGCTGGCATTCATGGTTCAGAATGCATAAATCTGACCACTTTAGCTAAATTAAAGCCTTACCTCTTTAGATTAAAGACTACTCCCCCAACTCTCCAAATGGTGTGGTCTGGGAATGAGGTGGGAGAGTTACATAATGAAGGTGAAACCTTGACCACATTAAACATATTGAAACATGATTGAATTTACACCTTTGGCTGATAACACGACATATCAATAGGGGTCTTTTTACTGTTTACTCAGTTTTATTGTGCCTCCAATATAATCGAACCACCTTCAATCATACTAATTTAGTTCTTTTGATTTGTTGCAAATCTCAATGACCTGACTGGAGATAAGCAATTCATGATAGATGGATGGATGGATTTGTTACAAATCTCATTCAGTTTCAGTAAGAGTTTTCTGCTTTACTGGGATTATACATTAAAAACTGTGAAGGAAAAAGGCAAACCCTAATATGACAAGTACAGCAAAGGTCTTGAACTGGATTAATAGATTTGGTGTGATTTTACTAGTGTTATGTATCTAATGTATATCTTAACTCAGTAAGCCACAATGTTTGACTCATTGGGGTGACTGACACCATCAGAGAAGAGTGAAAAAGGCCATTTTATTTTGTCATTGTAAAGGGGGCCACAGCAGCTCAGTGGCAGAGCATGCACTTGAGGAACTGATGAGCCAAAGGCTGCGGGTTCAAACCCAAGGCAGAGTATCAAGAAGGGCATCAGGACATAAGCTCCCAAACTCCATCTAAGTCCATGTTCACCATCCACAAAATGGGGACTAATCAAGACATGTAAAATTGACCTCTCTCATTTTGTCATTGTACAGATCTTTTACAACAAATTTCTTCTCTGTATTTAACACATCCTGTTGTATAAGAAGCAGTGGGCAGCTGCAGTGCCTGGGGACTAACTCCAGTCCTTTTTCAGGGGGATGGGTAGGTGTATCAAACCTAACATTCATGTATTTTCGATGGTGGGAAGAAACCCAAGCACCCTGAGGAAATCAACAGAGATGTGAGGATAACAGGCAAACTTCACAAAAGAGACCTGGATGGCCTGGGATTTGAACCCAGGACCTTCCTGCTGTGAGGCAACAGTGTGAACCACTGGACCAGTGTGCTTCCCCATGATTAGCATTGAATGATTACCACTTGTGCAGTCATCAATTAATACCATTGGTGCCCCTGAGACACCCCTAAATCTCTTGAAACAGGTGGCGCTCCTAACTGGAGAACAGTGGAAATATTGGTGCTTCTACTGGTACTGGTTGACCTCAGGTGCGGATGAGTTTAACTGGATAGTTGCAAAATAAAGCAGCAAAGAAACATGCACTCTATGCTAAAATGGTTTAAAAAGATGCTAGATGTTATTACTGATGAAAAATAATCAGTTAACATGTAGGTAAGTCAGATTTTAATTTAAAGGACAATATGATGAAGAATATTTACATAACCAAACGGCTAGTGACACACTCTCAGCATCAGCTTACATATCTTTCTCTGGGTGAGATAGCTTTCTGTCCCATCCCTCCCACTAATCAATTGGCTCATGGATAACATGTCTTTTGTGAAATGGCCTAATAAATTGCCGGCCTGTCTCATACTTGAAGAAATTGCTTTTTGAATAGCAAATATGCCAGCTTGTTTGTGTTGGAAACATGGATTGTCCAGGCTCCGTCATTTATAATAATATGGTTTGGTTGAAGAATCCTCTCTTTTCAGTAAAGGGTTGTATCCTCAACAAATCACAAAATAAAATACCCATTGGATTCTCAAATGTCTGAAGGGCAAGTATTGACATGTCCGGCTGTTTTTTTCATAACTATGGTTTCTTTTTTCATTCTATTCCCTACTTACATATGCATAAACAAACACAAAGATGTGGTCACCCAGACATAAACCCTACAACCACACACACCGACACATCGATAAACATATACACAAGCTCACGCACAAGCCTTCTATGTGCCTATCGTTGCTACAGCTGGCTGATGGGATAAGGACAGACACAGGTAGGCCAGCCAGGCTGTGTGCCGCAGCCTCTAGCTCCAGGGCAGTATTCTGTCTCATATGGAGGACAAGGGAGCCAACAAGAATGAGAGCCACAGCTTCATGGTATCCCCAGGCTGCACAGCGTGGCAATCACTGCCACAATGCTGACATAAAGCGCTGGCTTGGCGTCCCGGTTGCAGGCTTCTGCCTCAGCCTTTCTTCGACAGAACAATTCCGTAGCTTCCCCTGTCCATGGCAAAATGTCCTGCACTCAACACCTATACATAAAACTCTTATCCAGCCCCTGGACCTAGGAAATATGGTTCTGATGAATAAAACAACAATTGTGTACAAATAGTGTCCATCCCCACAACATGGGGTCATGTAAAACAAACCTCACATAATCTAGAGACATGCAGCTTGGTAGATATTAGGACCTTGTGAAGAGAAATGGAGAAAATTAAACACAGCTGGAAGCAAGTTTCACACCCCAGGCAGGAAGTTTGCTTTAAACATTCATTTGCCTTGCCCAGACAATTCATTGTCAACGTTAGCTTCAGGCTCCTAAGGCCCTGAGGGTACGGTCCCTCTATAATGGTCAGTATACAGCTGAAAACATAAATAGGCTATTTACTCCTGTTACACACTACAGACTCATGTTTGACAAAATGCGACAAGATTGCTTTAACAATGCTGCCCAACTGTGAGTAACATTTTCACTTATGCCACCCAAATCCACAAATGGAAATACCCTCTTCACAGGGTTTTCCCTGTGAGTAAACAGTAAATATAGTCAATATACATTCCTTTACTGCTTGTCGATATAGTATGTGAGGGATATCACTATCACTACTGTTGATATGTGCCAAAACTGTAATTGAGACTTAAAAATAAAATAAAATAGCTTATGGCAGATTCAGAACATTTTTGTTAAGATCTTTGGCAGTTGACCACAGTATAAACATAAAGAGAGAAACAGTGGATACAAAGAGCAGAGACTATAAATTGGTTTGGCTGCTGTAGCAAAGGATTTTATCATGCAAAATTTGAACTTTTAGTTCATAGTCTCAGGGAAGAAAAATACTAAGCATATAGACATGGTGGAATAAGTATGAAAAAAAAAGAAATCTACTCCAATTTTAATCAAAAAGAAATGTATTCTTAAGTGTGTGAAAGAGAATGAGGAAAAATGAGAAATGAACAAAGGGTGAGCAACGAAGGGATGGGGGTAAATGTAAACACCAGCTGATTGAGTGGAGACTGAACTGGGAAGAACAGTGAGCTATGTGTGCTAGAGCACAGTTCTGCCACTGAGAGAAACGAAGAGTCAGCCAGCATTTACATCACACACACGCACACACACACGCACACGCACGCACACACACACAAGAAAGGGAGCTCAGAGCCAGCATGTTTTTTACATTCCTTTTCCTTGAACTGTTCATATTTTCCCTTAGATTGAACCCTTAGACACTGAAGTGTATGCAATGCTTTATCAATCCTCTTGAATAATATTCATACACGTTTGCACATGTGCTTAATGTGCATGTGTACAACCATAAACAGTTCCTTGAATACGCATTTATGGGTTATTTTCTCGTGCCGTGTGTGTCCGCTTATATGCATGTGCATAGGATGAGAGTTATTAACTAGGTCATATAAAGAAGTGTTGGAAGAGGATTGGCCTCAGCATGCTACACTGACATTGTCCTCTGTGCTACCCACAGAGAACAGGAATCACAATTTCATCTCACCATGCTTAACAGCCTGTTTGTAAATCTGATCAGAGGGGTCATACAGCTAATATTCAATATTTCAGAACTAATGATAACCATAGTCTTTTTCTAGACATTCCTTTTATGTTATTCCATAACTAATGATATGTTGGGCTTTTATTTGTTGTTGTTGTGCATATCATGGTTCTACATCACTCACACAGATTTACACATGGTGGGAGGTAAAGCGCCTTAGGCAAAATCCCTATTCGCAGATGCCTGAAGCAAAGAGAAGGGAGCTGAGCATTGCAATGGAGCTAAAGATGACAGCAGTCTCTGTTATCAGGGAAACTTTTTAGAATATAATGTACAGTAAAAATTTAATAGAGTTAGATGTTTCGATCATTTAAAATGCCCTAATGGAGGCGGATATAGTTGGTCATGTGGAATGACAAAAATAAAATATAGGAAAATAAGATTGTAATTTTATTTTCCAATAGGCATCATGGTATGACCATGTGGCTTGACTAACCCTACTGCCATAGGCTTCCTAACACTTCAGTTGAATTATTGTAATTAAAACTTCACTTGAGCAATAGTTTGCAGTCTAAATATATTTTAAGTAACAAGATATAACTTAATCATGAAGAATAGTGTTATCACAGCTATGTTAGGTAGTAGTACCCTTTTCTAGTCAATAATGTGCCTTTTTCTTCATATCAAAACATAACTAACCCCAGTCTAGTTCTTACCCTTGTAAGAAAAAAAGCAAGTGTATACACAATGAAAGTAATTACAATTGTGATGCTTTGTGTCAGGATAGTAATTAGGACAGATCGGGAAGTTGTATGTGGAGTCAGGTGATCATAAATATAACTGGGGCAAAGATCATGCAGTGCTTTAAAATGTAATGAACAAGAATATCCTTTAGGTTATTCCCATTTTTACGGGAAGCCTATGGAGAAATGAAAGAATGGGGTAATGTGGGGGCTGGGGCTTGTTCTAGCTAGTAATCTAGCAGCTGCATTTTGAACCAACTGTAAATGATTCAAAGCAGCTTGATTGAGGCAAGAACACAGTAATCTAGACAGGAGATGCAACTGAATAAATACTTCATGATCCTTAAAAGATACGTCATATTTATGTCATAGTGACATCATCATATGATGTCTTGCACACGATTATAGCTTCAAGATCATTCACATCTGCAACCCCTGATATTTCAATGATAGCAAAAAAACAGAGAGCACCTGGATGAAACCCACACAGACACAGGGAGAACATGAAAACTCCATAAAGAAAGGATTTGGTACAGGATTCAAACCCAGCACTATTTGCCATGAGGCAACAGTGCCAACTGCCGTGCCACCATGCCGCCCCAAATTGAAGTATGAACATATTGACCTGGCTGTCAGGGCCTACCACTCCACTGAAACTGTTCTGATTAGAATGATAAATGAACATTTAGTACTTGCTATGGACTCTGATTCTACCTCTGTGCTTCTACTACTGAACCTCAGCCTTAGACACCATTACTAGACTTTCAGACTGAATGATTATGCTGTATACACTGTATACATAAAAGAATAAATGAGAAAATAATATAAGTATAATCTATCTTGTGCTATTCACTCCTAAAATACACTCCTAAAATACAATTACAATGTGCGTGTGTGCGAGCGATGATGTATTTTCTTGTGAACAGTGTGATGCGAGTCTCTCCTGTGTACATGTGTAGTCCTGCTAGATCGATATGGTGATGGTAGTTCCAGCTTGGTATCTGGATACTGCTTAGCTTCACTATATTCTCCATAGATTTTCACATTTTATTATAAATTCCGTCCTCTTTTTAATGTTGTATTCTATAAATTGTGTTTTATTCTGTATACAGAACATCTAATGCACGTTATGTCTATCTTGGGAGAGAATCCTCTGATGCCCCGCCTGAGGTTTCTTCCCCCGCCTGAGGCTTCTTCATATTTTTCAATTCCCGTTAAACAATGTAAAAAAAATTACAAAAAGTTATTTTCAGGGCACCCATGACCTTGTTACCAGTTCACTGGTTGATCTTCCTTGGACCACTTTTGGTAGGTACTGACTACTTCATACCAGGAGCCTTACATAAGACCTGCTATTTTGAGTTGCTTTGGCCCAATCATCTAGCCATCCCTTTTTGGCCCATCTTAAAGTCACTCAGATCCTTATATTTGCCAATTGTCCCTGTTTCTAACACATTCATTTTAAAAGCTAACTTAAGTGCCAGTGTAATGAGATAATCAATGGTGTTCACTTCATTTGTCAGTGGTTTGAATGTTTTGGCTAGTCTGATTATTTCTGCAATGGTCTCAGTGAATTAGTTTCTGTCACTCATCCGGAATAAGTAATTAATAAACAATATCATGGGCATCATTCCACTACGAGAGAGGTCATTTATGAATGGAGACTATTAGAGGCAGTTAGCAATCAAACTGAGGCTTGAGGAAAACAGAAAACTCATCCCAAGAGTTATCCGTGTAATGTGAGAAAGTAAATCATTCTAAAGCTACATCAATGGATGTAAAGGCTTTTGTCTAATAAGTGAGTTAACATTGGAGTTCATCACACCACTATGAGGAACAGCCTGAATAAATTATGGCTTCTATGGGAGTATGGCTCAACCAAAAACGTTTTCTACTCTAGCAAGGGTACTGCAAGAAGCACAAGTTTACAAATGTTTACTAAAATTTCCCTATTCTTAGCCATAAGCACTTTATGCCTCACTCTAATCATAAGCCTAACATTAACCAATGTGGCCAAAATAAGCCTTTTTCGATGGTGATATTGACTCTTCCTAGTTACTCACTTCCTTAATACGTTACAGTTCAAAACAAAGAATGCTACATGCTCACTGTCCCCAGCAGGCTATAATGATTAAACATAAACATTGAATAAAAATAAGAGTCCATAACAATTCCTACAAGCTTGGGAATAATGTGGGCTCATTTTTTTTTTCATATTGAACTTTTGCATGCTGGGTTACTTAAATGGAATAAGAGACTAAATGAAACCCATTAAGTCTTATGAGTAACATGGGGTAAGATTTAAATTTTTGGACTGGGTACGGAACAGATAAAAATAAATTTTGTCCTAACAAAAAGAAAGAAAGAATGGAGGAGAAAGATGATTTTTTGTTCACCCATCATTGTATTCGTATACAGCTGTATGGTTATGGAATGCATGAAAATACTAGTGATGCTAATACTGCAATAACTGGTGGCAAAAAGAATGGAAAAAGTATAGCATGTTTTCAGCACCTTGTGTCAACAATCCTAGTTATATAGGGCAATCTAAGTGAAATCACATGCTCTAAAATATGAACATCACGCAGATGTCTAAGATTATCAGTTACTGTGACTGAAATTGTAATATCATCATGCATCTATCAATCTGAATATGGAATAGCATGACTGATACAAAGTAGATGCTCAGCAATTAAATCTGAGGTTGACTGGCATAAAAAGACACTGAGCCTCTAACTGCTCCCCAGGGACTATAGCTGCCCACTAGTCCTGTATAATAGGATGAACTAAATGGAGAGAACAAATTTCATTGAAAAGATACAATGACCAAACAACATGACTTTAAAAGAAAGTAGTTTAGGACACAGCTGGTGGGTGATACCCAACCCACTACCAGTGTTTATTGATCAGGTGAGTTTGCATAGTTCATCAGTGGGTAATCTCATTACATGAGACTAACAAAGATGAATCAATCAATTAGGGGCTATAATCTGACAACTTCTATCCTGGGATCAACGCAAAGTCTACTTAAATTAATCAATCATCACCAACTAATCAATCCATGTAGGCAAAGCTCCACTTAACCACACACGGATACACATCCGTAGACCCACATATTAACATAGGCACACAAAGAAACACTATTGTTTCAACTCAAAATGAGAAATTCCTCCTGTCTTCAATCAATCCATCCATCCATCCATCCATCGTCAACCGCTTATCCAAAATCAGGTCGCAGGGGAACTGGAGCCTATCTCCTTTCTCATTGGGCGAAAGGCGGGGTAAACCCTATATAGGTCACCGGTCTATCACAGGGCAGAGCAGTTAGGGGAACAGTGTCTTGCTCAAGGACACTTTGACACGCTTCTCTGCAGGACCGGGGATCGAACCTGCAACCTTCTGATTGCCAGGCGACCGCTCTACTCACCGAGCCATGCCATCCCCTTCCTCCTGTCTTGCCAAATAAAATTTGAAAAAATAGAATGACCTTTTTTACATGTCATGACTAATCCCCACATTGTGGAGGTGGACACAGGCTTCAAAAAATAAATAAATAAATAAATAAAATGATTCCCTCATCAGTCCTGCAAGGGGAAATTTGGATTTCTCTGCAGTTTTGACCCAACCTATTGTATAGGAGCAGTGAGCTGCCAACATCTGGCGCTCGGGGAGCAGTTAGGGGTTCAGTGTCTTGCTCAGGAACACCTCGACATGCTATATGCAGGACCGGGGATCAATCCTGCAACCTTCAGATTGCCAGACGGACGCTCTACCCACTGAGCTATGCCGCCCAACCTCGAACTCCATCGAAGGTGGAGTTTGAGGGATTAAGGCCGGATGCCCCTCCCAATACCCCATAGTGGGTTCGAACCCTCAGCCTCTGATTCACCAGCTCCAGAAGTGTGTGGTCTATCACTGAGCTAACACGACCCCTAGGATGGATAATATAGATGTACAAAACTTTAGAAATATCAATATACTATTGCAGTACCCTCTAAAATAAAACTAGTTACTTAGGGGAAGTATTCAACAAGTTTATAAGATAAGACAAGATGAGATAATATATTCCTTTATCAGTCCCACAAAGGAAATTTGCAATTTAGGACACTTTCCATGGTACCAATGGCACATACCAACTCCAGTGATTATCAAAGTTACACTGAATTGACTAGTAATGGTGCTCTATTCTTTATGAAAGGCTTTTCCTGTCTCAGCTCACAGATGTTCAGTTAGCTTAAAATCTGGAATTAGTCTTTGACAAACTTCACCATGTTGCAATAGGCATTATAATGTGAAGGAAAAAAAAAACAACACTTGCAAATGGAAACAGCAGCCATGAAAATTTTACACCTGATGGTCAAAAAACCTGTAAGATGAAAAATATTACCCTTTTATCCAAGGGCCAAATATGAGCCATTGCATGGGGGTATCCCCACCCTTATAAATAATGCAATGAGACCACCATTATAAGGAAGGGAATACTTGCAGTCAGCTCGGACTGAAGATGTCATCTGTTTGGGTGATAAAACATTTCTGAATATACTTCTTATCCAGTTGAACTGATACATCTTTTTTGTGATTCTCTTACTTGGATTATTGAGCATGCATCAGGACATAATTCAAAATTGTTCCTCTAAACACTAAGATTACTGTTTCCTTGGCTTTTTTTCCTGAGAATTGAAAATCTATAAACTCATATGCTGCCTTACCCCAGTCATGTCATATGTGTGTATATGTAGTGAATTTCTTCAAGGCTTTTTTAGCTTCAGTGTTGTAGTGGATTGTCAGTTGATTGAAATTGCGTCATGTACAATATGTGTTTCTCTGTTAGACATGTGGTAGCCTTTCATGAAGAGCTGTTCTGACTAATGGCCTTACAATCTTCATAAACTCTAATCATAAACATTTAGTATCTAGTTTCTGTATGTATGTATGTGGGTACGTGTCACTAGGGTCATTACATATAAATTATCAAGCACTCCCTGGTGATATCCACTCCTCATGGAGTGGTGGACTGCTTCCATTGTTTGTATATTTTGGTGCTTTAGCATTTTCAGCCTCCTGCCACAATTCTATCATGAGAGAGAAATTGCATCAAATACACACTTGCTGAAATTGTAATTTTTACCACAACTGATAGATAATGCTAATTCTACAAGAAAAATACCTGGTATATGTTATTTGAACTGTCCAAATATTTCCAGTAGTGGATTAACTAAAACCAGCGGCTACGGTGCCATCACCCAGAACGGAAAGCAATTTAACTCCCGCACATCGTTCTGATCACTCCATACCATGCCTTGCCCTCTCTCATTTATTTACTCAGTTCCCTAAAGCCCCTTTTTAACCCTCCATCAAACACTGCTCACCACCCCAAGACTGCAGTAGCCTCATTTCCAGTGGGGTGGGGCACTGAAAACACTCACGTCCCACAATGCCACAATCAGGCTGGCTTAACCATTGGAGCAGAGAGATGGAGAGACAAGATGTCACTCAACCCTGACCCCATGCCCGCGGGAGTCGGGGTGGTGTCAGCATCACATCTGTTGTCAGGGTAATGTTGTCACGGTCTGTCTCTCAGGTATCACTAGTGATGGTAAAGGTACCTCCCAACCCTCGATCCCCTAGTCTTTGAATACGGATCATTTTGTGTGGTTTCCCTCCCGCTGCTCTTCATCTTTTCACCCATCGTGCTCTATTGACAGGATCAGGCAGCAGGTCTCCAGCTCTGTACATGGGAGAGGTGATTGACAACTGCTGCTACCTGGGAAATAGCTGCTGTTTTTTCTTCTTCTCTAATAACTCTGATTGACTTTATGAGGACATGAGTGGAGAGAATAAAATACCCTTGGCTGTCAGGCCTTCAGACCACAGCTGAATGATGATTGTCCTACCCAAGCCAGTTGTTCTGTCTTTTTTATAGACAGCTATTACATTTTTCTCTGCTTGTTTTACAATGAGCCAGCTGACAGGAGAGACAGCTTGGAGAATGAAGGCTGATAAATGCCCCATTAGACAGGTAATTGCCAAAGTATTCTTTAAATCTTAATTGCATTACAAGTCAACAGTGATGCCATTTTCCAAGACAAAGACAGATGTTTTGCATGTGCAATTTTTACCCTTTATTTCCCTAGAGGAATAAATGGAGTATCAAATAAAAACCAGTATTTGCAAAGTATTATGCATCCAACTGTGCCTTTTTCATATTCAAACTGTTTGTCTGACACTGCTGCCCATTATAGCATGCAATCCAGAACAAGCAATAAACCTTGAAAGGCAATGACTATTTTATTTAGACGACACATTCCTTTACAAGTAACCTCAATGTGCTTTACATTGAAAGACAAAACTCAGGCATAAACATAACATAAACATAGTGTCTCGATGCACACTCAATAATCCAGGTAAGGAAATTCCAAAAAGTCGGATCAGTTCACCTGGACAAAGCGACAACTTTGACATTGACTCTTTAACAGTCAAAGAGGAGCAGATCCTGTGGAGACTCACGTCGCATCAAGATGAGACCACTTTACAACATGTGATTGAGTTCACCAAGGCTTATTAAGCACAACATGGAAAGTAAAAACTAGGCAGCAAAAGAAGTTCAGCCTACTTGCTGCATGCCACAGACAATAGCAGAAAAATGACATAGCTCTCAATGGAAGACAGAAACTGATACCAGCTACATACCCACAATGTGGACAAGTGGGTGAAGAATCTGTCCGACAACTCATCGAGTCGGAGAAGAAATCCTTGCTAAAGGACTGTATTTTGCCATCAAACCAAGGCAAATACAAATAGTGGAACTGATAACAGCCAAAGACAAACCAATCAGTGATCCTTAACAAAATCATCATGGACCTGAAAGCAGAGCTACTGTGGATGAAAGTTTCAGCCACCTCAGTAATAGAAAGATACCATTGTCGAACCTCAGCAGAGATGAGAGAAATGGACTAATAACACTCACCAAGGACAAAAACTCACACACACACATACACACACACTTAAACAAAAGACTAGGAGAATAGCAAAGGTTTTTTTTGATTTGGCTTTTGAATTTGGACAGTTTTGGTAGTCCTCAGGTCAGCAGGCAGCTTCTGCCAGACCATATCAACTGAAGGGATCCTAACCAGATTTGCATATAATTATGGGTACATCAGGAAAACCTCTGCCTGATTACCCGAGAGTCCTGATCAGGTCATAATTAGTGATCAAGTCAGAAATGTACTGAGAAGCCAAACTACAGAGAGCTTTATGGAGTATTGGTAGGATTTTGAAAGTGAATATGTAGTACAGTGGGAGCCAATGAAGTGATTTTAGTACAGGCATAGGCTGTTCAAATTTCTGTGCACATGACTCTGGCTGGTGCCTTTTGAATGAGCTGCAGTGTCCTACGGACTGTTTGGATAATTCTGCAAATAGAGCGTTACAGTGGTCTAATCAGTAGTTGAAACACATGCTGAAAATGTAATGTGTGAAAGGCAATGTATAATTATTTAAGAGACAAAGTGAGCAGCAATAGCTGTTCTGACAAAGATAAATGTTCCATAGAGGCAAATTCCACAGAAAAGTACATCAGTACAAAGGTATACCCAGCTGAGATCATTCTACTTCATCACAGTGCATATAACTCTCAAATGTACATTTTTTGGATACAAGTATCTGATAAATGGAATTGAATTGAATTAATCCGCTAAATAAGACACTGAGCAACATTGTGCTGCATGTGGTCTTCAACCCCAAAGGGCAAGATGTTTCTCAAGATGTTTCTCACTGCAATTGAAGTTTTCAATCTTGTTATGCTTGCAATTTTGTTGTGCTTGCATAATGACAATAAAGTTCTTTAATGTCTTGATGCATGCTCAATAATCTAGGTAGGGAAATCACAAAAAGAGGTGAATCTGTTCAACTGGCCCCCTATCTTTTCAATAGCTAGAAACACCCCTGGTGTGGCTCATCTCCATTTTGACAGCTTCTACTCCAAGGCTAATGACATTAAGTGAGGCTAGACAGTTTGGCCTCTTTCAATTTCTTGGTTTCAACAAGAAGTATTTTCTTGATTGGACATATGCTGGAACTCAGACCACTGGGGTGTGTTTGTGGAGTGAACAGGATCAAACATCCAGAAATATCACTGGATAAACACTCACAAATGGTCTGTATTTAGAAATGCATTAGGGAATGAAATATTTTGTTTTCTTCCAACTCACACACTGAAAGCAAAATGAAAGACCCAAAGGGCATTTGCTTAGTTAACATTGTAGTTTCAGCTTGTCATTTACCTAATTCTGATGTTCACGGTCCAATGGTGAGACTTGAAGGACAGGGAGATGGAGAGGATGATGAGAGGATGAGAGACAGTGAGAGACCAAGGGTGTGATGGCTGTCTGAGGTTGGTCCCAAGGGTTTGGGGCTGGCCGGACTGAGCTGGCCGGAAGCTGAAGCATGCCTGACAAGCCGCGTCGGAGCCACTGACACACTGCTGAGTGTGAGCACTGACTGGAGTGGACACTACAGGACACAACACAGATAGAATCTCAAACACAGTCACCCAGGCAGTGCCATTTGAATAGCATTACTATGAATTCCACAAAGTGTAGCAGCTTTGTAGAGCGCAATCTGAACCTCTGGATTAAGTAGTGTATCTACTATCATACATTTAAAAAAATAATTCCAGATCAACACTTTTCCTGCACCTCAGACACTACCACCTATCTCACGTTTGATAGGGGTCTTGTGCTGACGAGAATTAAATAAGCTCTTTCTAATAGCATGACATGGGGGCCACAGTGGTTCAGTGGCTATAGAGCTACCTTCAGGAAACTGAAGACCCAAAGGGTTCAAACCCATCGCAGGGCATCTAGCCTTAATCCCCCTAAACTCCTTCTAAATCTGTGTCCAACCCCACAATATGGGGACTGATTGTGACACATGAAATGGACCTTCCTCCCTAATAGCATGAAGTATTCATGAGTAGTTAGAAATTTATGTACAGAGCATTTTTTTTTCAATGTTTCTATTACATATTTTGATAGAATGCACCAGATTTAGCCTTACACAGATACTTATTTTTGCCTTTAATATTGATGGGGTAAGAGAAATATCTTTAGATATTACACATTCAATATAGCTACAAGTACGAATAAACAAATTCTCTGAAATTGCAGTCAGTATGAAGCAGCTTTAGCATTATGAATATTGACCATAAATTAGATAATTATGCATAGACTCATCCCAGAAACTACAAGTTCTTCTGTAGGGTTTTTATTTACACAGAATCAGTGCTTACACTACTGCCACACAGCAAATTTTTAGGTTTGAATCTCACCTGGGACGGTGTTGGCAAAGGGGGAGTTTGTATGTTCTCCCGAGGCCTTTTGGTGTGCAGTGGCTGTTATATATATGCTGTATGTTTTCACTGTGCTCTGATGAGTTATCTTTTTCATCTCTGAGCTCATTGATTGGGAGCCTAGTGACCCAGAGGTTACCACTGTTTACTCAGAGCCAGAAGGTCCTGGGTTCAAATCCCAGATACTTTCTGTGTGGAGTTTGCATGTTCTCCCCGTGTCCTCTGGGTGCTCCGGTTTCCTCCCACCATCAAAAAGACATGCATGTTAGGGTTAATACTCCTGCCTGTCCCCAACCAAGATAATGGAAAAAAAGAACTGGAGCTGGTCCCTTTATGCTGGAGCTACCCACTGTTCCTATACAATAGGTTGGGTTAAATGCAGAAGACAAATGTTGCTGTAATCTGCAATGAAAAAATAAAGTGGCTTTTTTTGCTGTGGGGGTGGCATAGTTCAGGAGGTAGGGCGGTAATCTAATAATTAAGACTGCTGGTTCAATCCCCTGCGGCTATAGAAGGCATGTCAAAGTATCCTTGACCAAGACACTGAACATCTAACTGCTCCCCAGCCGCTTCAGCTGTTCACCGATCCTTTACAATAGAATGGGCTGCATACAGCGATGTACAATTATAAATATATTTTAAAAAACTTCTAAAAGCCTATTTTTCTTGACTAGAGCCCTTTCTGTGTGGTGCTCCATGTTCTCCCCATGCTCAAGTGGATATCCTCCAATATTAAAAGGAAATCCAATAAAAACATGTAGAATACTCTGTTGTGGTGTTCCCGACCACAACAAATGGATTTCCACCTAGAATAACTTCCGGGGCGCTGAACGAAAGGGCTGCACACTACTCCTGTCTGCTTCTGGAGGAAGGACAGCAGGGTGGGAAAAATGCAGAGGGAACATTTCTTCAGCCACTACTCCCTGCTGTTTGTCTGTTCCAGTTTGTAGCTGTTAGGTGAATAAAGTCTGCTTCTCTAATCCTTTTGAACCCCAATCTTCCTCAGTACCAAAAGATCTGGTTGTAACATTATGAACTGGCCTGCTTTTGGCTTTCAAAAAGCCATGGTTCTACTTGTCGGGGAGCAGTCGTAATCAAGACAATATCCCGTTTGATCTGATGTAGTGAGAGGTGAAAAAAATCCCAAAACTCTCTTTGATGTATTTTAGAAAATCCCTTTTATCCATTATTTTGTTTGTTGTTCCACTGGTCCAAGTTTCTTCTTTCAAAACGAGAAAGCTTAGGGTTAAATCTGTGAAGTGCAAATTGCTCTCATTCACTTGCCACCATGTGTCTTCCACTGGGTATCCCTGTGTTTCAATCTCTGGAAACATCTTTCTGAGATGGGCTTGCTTTGGGAGATTCATTTGGGCCTGGAATTGCACACATCACTGCAATATTGAATCTAACCAAGCCAGACTGCAGCAAAGGGACATCTGGATTGGCTAAAATTGGATATTCTAGTAGTTCAATAAGTTTTAGGCACAGACTGTGTAGAGCAAAAGAGATTATTCATGGTCAACAGTGAAGGCAGACTAAGTCCATGAAATCTTCAAATAAAACAATGCATTTGACTTTTATTATTACCACTATTCTGTTTACATACATAGGATAGGATTTACTTCCTTTTAAGCGTGAGAGGATCAACTAGCATGGCTAAATGGAAATATGATGTGTTAAGAAGGGTCAACATTGTTAATAACACACCATGTCAGGATTAACATCCCTGTGATATTAGGCCTTATGTACATAAAAGTCCCTTTACCTCAATGGGCAGGTTTGTCTCTTTAATATGTGATTACTGGTCTCTGAAGTCCCCTATTTGAAACATAACATTTTCAGCATGATAATTTTCAACTCAAGCATGGATGAATTTAAGTCTATTAGGCGTGAAATCGGAAGGTTTTAAGAGAAATGAGCATCTGCTGCAGTGTGTAATTTTCACAATGCATCACAGACACCCCCCCTTTGTTTGAATAGCATTTGTTCAGTGAAATTGTGAATAATTCAAGTTTGTACATCAACCTCATATCTCTGACAGACAGTCCCGTTATAATTATACACCATATATTTTATTATGATTGCATATTCAAGCAAAAAATGAGAAAAGAAATGAGGCATTGGTGAGGTAGAGCAAGTATCAGTGATAATTCTCAAGAGGGCTGAGCTCTTTAACCGTTTCAAAAGATTCTCATTTACCAGTAGTCTTCTCATTGCCAATCACTTCAGGACTTACACACTGAGCTCCATACAAATACTTGTGGAGAGAAAAAAAACACCTTGCACATTGCTAATGAGAGCCTGGGTCATTTGCATGTTTAAAAAGAAGAAAATTAGTTGGTTCGGTGTGATGGGATATGTTTTAAAAAGTCTTGTCATCATTTTTTGGGGGGATTGGATCTCTTGTTCCAAGTGCCAGGTTGCATTGCAATCATCTCCAGTTTTTTTCCCCTCAGTTCTAGTGCATGATGACAGGTGATTGGTGTATGATGTATCAGGGTAACAGCTCGAGATATAGGTCATTTTCTCTGCACCCATTTCATTAACACAAACTATATAGCACGTAATGGAAGGAGTAGGATGGAGCAACATAGAATAGAAACATACACATTAAAAACTACAATTCTTTAGCAATGCATAGCAATGTGTCAAAATTGAATTTTTATCGTGGAAAACGATTTGGGTGGTATACTTGGGTCTGAATGGGCTATCTTTTGTTTGCTAAACGACTCTTGGACTCGGGTGCTGTGCAGTGGGGCTGAAGCTTGACAGACATTGAGAGGTGCTTGGCTGTGGCCTACTGTAGTGGCTGACCAGTTTGAAATCAATAGCAGCTAATTACAGCCCACATTGATCCAGAACACTCACTAATTTAGAGCCCAGCCCCTGCCCTCCATATGAAGCCAGTGAAGCAACTCCAATCCCAGCCCCCTGGCCCCACAAACATCTCACTCAGCACTCAGCAGCTCATTATCTCTGAAGAGCAACTGGTGGGGCATCAGTCTGTCTCCGGGGATCCACTCCAAGACTGGAATACTGGATACCTACATGTATATTGGCCATTACAATCTCAAAGATTTCAGCTTTCCCTTCTTAATCTCTCCACTTAGCCTCATGTAACACTAGGAATAGTGTTTTGATTTTGGGAATGTGTGCATCCCCAAGACCAAGGCTTCTATAGTTTTTTTCCAAAAACTTCTCCTCTTCAAGCTTTGTGCTCATACTTAATAGACATGCACATTCAGTTCATTGACTGATGACTGTCTTGTCCTTACACACTGGTGGCTGTAATGCATTTGGTAGCTTACGCAGGACCACTTGCTAGTGCCCAATCTTGAAACTTTCAATCCATTGACAGAAAATCAGACGTCAAAAGGTTCAAACCCACCTCGGGGCGACAGTAAAGGTCATCTGGCCCTAATATTCCATGCTTGATAAATGTGAGGTTTACATTGTAAAGTACTTTGAATGGCTTCTAGACTGAGAAAGCACAATAATTTAAAAAATCAATTTAAAGAGGTACTGGTGTAGTTAGGCTACTAGCAATCAGGATTTTATAGAACCCCCCCAAACACACATACAACCGTCCGGTGATGACATCCCACCTTGTCTATGGTGTTACATCATGATGAGAGATGGGGACCTACGCAAGTAGATTTTTCCGAGTGCCACATGAGGTGCACAGTCTTCAGTAGCACTGTCTTTGCCATGACAGATTGGTCCTGGTGGCAAGAGCTTATATCCAGGATAGTCAGTCGACGATCGTGACTTGCAGGAGGCTGCTGGAAACTCCCAGACTATTGAAAGAACCACATTAAGTGTGCCATCAAACATGCTGCTTTTCTCTCAGGGTGTGCTCCCCCTGTCTTTGTCTCAATGGACTTCCCACAAGGCAGCGGGGCAGTGGTTGGCCATGAATATCCTCTGTGATGCAATGCAGCTTTGAGATCCCCTACCAAGTTAGCTTGAGGCTACATGGCATCCAATTACCGTGAATAGCAACGAGGAGTCCTGGCAGACATATTGGCGAAGGAGAGGCTTTGAGTGGTCTTCAGACTAGAAAAGCACTATATAAAATCAAGTCCATCTACCATTTACCTTTTACTGATGGGGGAGAACTGGGTTGTGTCCTTGTTCACCACAAGGGCTAACCAGCAGCATCCAACTGAAGGCAAGAGGTTAGAAACCAGGCGAGCGGGAAGCAAGCATGCATCTTCCCTCAAACTACTGCATTCGATGCATCACATCACCGTTTGTGTGTTCTGTAGACAGAAACACATACGGGCAGTAAAAGTTCACCTGACCAAGAAAACCTGGGCGTCAGAATGGCTAAGAGTTAGGCTGCCAAACTTCCTTGAAGCAGTAGCGTTACAAAAAAAAGCAAGAGCCCTCTTTCTTGCTCTATCTGACCTTTGTCTTACAGTAGCATTTATTTTAAGCTAAGCTTTTCTTCTGCAATTCTATTTTAGCTACCTAGTTCAACGCCATTCAACTTCACAAGATTGCCTCCCTCCTTAACTATTACAGCACATCACCACTCTCCTAGATTGAGCATTTTTGCTCATATTCTTCTCCCCCCTCTTTTCATCTTTCTACCCCATTTCTGCCTCCTCCTCTGATTGTTGTATTTCAACCCCTACCCCTCAACCATTTCCTAAAAACTGCAGCTGAATTGAATTGAGTGGGAGCTGGGGGATTTAAGTGCTTTGTGTACTGTGGCGTGGTCATCTAATGGCGTCAATACTACACATTCATACACTCACAATCAAGTGTAGATATACACAATAACCTAAATAGGCACTCGTTCGTAAGTAACACACAAATTCATATACACGTACATGTACACAATTACACAGACACGTGCACATCCACGAATGCACACAAACACAAACATAGACATACTGCAGTTGTAGAGGTTTGCAGTTATCATGCTGAGGTTTTGGTTTTCTATCTAACAGCCTACTGTGCGCTAGACACAAACTCATATTAGAGTGCATGTTAACAATAATGTAATGAGTATTTGGGGTGAGTTGTTTCTGTTTCTTTCATGTTAAATACAATGTACAGTTGCAATCAAACTTATTCAACCCCCACTGCAAATCGGGTTTATTATATATATTATAGCTCAGTGGGTTGAGCCGTCGTTCGGAAATTGGAAGGTTACAGGTTCAATCCTCGGTCCTGCACAAAGTATGTTTAAGTGTCCTTGAGCAAGACACTGAACCCCTAACTGCTCCTCGAGCGCCATTCAGTGGCCACTCACCGCTCCAATACAATAGGATGGGTTAAAATGCAGGGAATTGCAAATTTTCCCTTTTGAGACCGATAAGGGAATCTATTTTTTTTTGAAGGAACAGATTGCAATTTCTTAACTTAAAGCTTTGAAACTGAGGTATCCTTTACCCCAAAATGAATCTGAAACATAGAACCTGGTCATGATCTGTATTAGTTTGTGTTATTGTACCTTTAAGTTATTTTTTTCTAAATTCCTACTTTTTTGCACCAAAGCAAAACTCTTTTGAACCAAGTCCAAAGTAAAGGCTTGAACTTTTAAGAAACATAAACTCGGCACTTCAAATCATCCTTCAAACTACCTTAAGAACGTTACAAGGAACATAAGCTGTGACTCGCACAGTATTTGACCTGACCCTGAAAAAAGGATATTTTAAATAATGCTTCTGTATAGCAGGATGTAGAACTACTAATGCTAATGATGCCAATGTATTCTGGAACATGCGCTAATGCATTTCCGGACCATTACTTTCTTTGGCTCAAGAGAAAAAGTTCATTTCACAACCTCTTGAAGGCTTGGTAAATTAGCAAACGGGTAAACAAAGTCCTTGTCTGTGCTACTCTACCATAGTAATACAGGCTATTCCATTTGTGGTGCTCCTGGAGTGTTTTTGATACTCTACTTTCCCTCTTTCACCTCTTCCAGAAGATATATTTTCTTATAATGTATAAATCATTACCACTTATGGTCCATCAGGACCCTTGCCACTTCAGACTGGTCTGCAACAACACTAGATGGTACAACAAATTTCCACATGAAAAGATGGAGACAGCATTGAGGTGAGGGGATGTGCAGATTGCATTGCACTTCCTCTTCATTGCCATGGGAACTAACTGTATGCACACTCCGGGTCTCTAATTGGTTGAAGAGGGTTCCATTTGTCTTCTGAGAGTTCCACTCCTAGGTTGGGGCCATCTTAGGTTCCATCTAGCCACTTCACTGTAGTATTCACTTGACATAATAGAAACCCCGGGTGCTCTTATTTGAGTTACTTTTAGGATACCGTTTGTTTATTGATCAGATATGCGGTATATCTGTCAAGTTTTCTGAGAACATCTCACTGCCCACGCAAATTATTTACTCAGTGCTTTCCAAGTTTATTAGCCCGAGGTCTAACCATATCATTATTGCCTAGCAATTGCTGATAAGCAGACTTGTGAACAACTCAATCAAAACATGTTTTGTACAACAGGTGAGCAGCGCAAAAGCACACCAAGATAAAATGTTTTGCTGAAGTTATCAGTTCTTCCCTTCATTATTCTAGAGCCAACTAACTCCTTACCCACGTTCACATTGGTTTGTAAAGTTGAATTTATATTCAAAAAAAGTTCATCTTCTCAAATCCGCTCACATAGCCTTTTCTCTTATCAAGATGAACTGCTGATGTGTCTAAGTGCAAAACACAAATGTGCAAAGTCAGGCTCCACTCTCCCCGGCTCCAAATGAATGCCCTCAATCAGACAAATGAGCTTATCTCTGATGAATTCAAAATAGGCGCAGTGCTGACAAAGAAGTGAAATTTCAGAGTTGGAGTTATTACGTTGAGCTTGAGAAATGTCCCAAAAAACACCAGAAACAACAAATCCCTAATTCAGTAACATCTTCATTTACAGTTATCTTGTAACATCTGTTGTGCGCACCTATTTTGCATCCGTTTATACTACAATAAAAAAAGAAAAGAAAAACTGGCTTGACTTCTACTGCCTTCTACTTCAGATATCCAATGCATTTTTCCATAATTCTCATTTAGCTTTCTTTATTTTGCCCTTCACAGTAAAATAATTCCCTATAAAGCTTCCGTGTGCAGTTACACTGCAGGTGTTGTGTATTCCTGCTCTATGTTCAAAAAAACTTAACTACTATGGCAAAGATAGCATAATCTGCATCAGGGCTCCCTGGCACAGACACATAAGGGCACAAAACAGTTTATTAATACCACAATGACAATGGAATTAAAAACTCAGTTAAACGCCTCTAAAAGGGTTTAAAAAGAATAAAAGTGAAAGAGCGATATGTGGGCTCACATCCACCCAGCCCCTGGCTCTAGTGTGTGTCTTTGTTAGGGTACAGCCATTTTACAACCAGTATTATTGAGTCAATAAAGCAACATCAAAGGTTCCCAAAATCATCAGACCGTTTAAATTTATTGAACAAGCCAAATTCGGTAAGTACTACTTCCCACTGCAGATGCCAAATGTGTTTCCATTAATTATCAAGCAAAGTTTAAGCAAAGTTTTAAAATGTTGCAAAAATGAAAGCAATGCAAATTAGGCACATCTCCATTGACTGGCTTGGGGCAGATTAATTAGGCTACCCTACATGTAGTTTCATCAGAAGATAGTGGTGCAGGCTACACTACATATAGATGTAATAAACAGTAGAATATGTAGAGTCTGTAAACTGGAAACAAAACAAATCCTGCCATTTATGATAGAACATGGAGAGAGGTCTACAATAATTTGTTTCAATTAGGAAAGTAGCAATTTTTCTTTCACGTCAGCTATTACGGGTCATGTTCCATGTTGTCCCAAGACAAAAAAAGCATGTAATTGTAACACTCAACAACAATAATAATAATGACAACATACCGGTGAATTATGAATAACACCGAGAACACAAATCATTAGCTGAACTTACATGCTTCAGAGGGGTGTAGATGGGAAATCAGATGTCTCTTCTGCAGCAGCTGGTGACCTCTGCAAATATTTGTTGGGTGCATCTGTACAAGTACATAGTAAATGTTAGTCTATTGCAGGCAAAAACATGTTTCTACGGAGTAGGACAAAATACTTGAATCTGCTTTTGTAAATATAGTGTTGGCCATTTTAATCTACATTGGTCTGCAAAGTTTCAGATAATTACATTCTATGAAGGGTTATCTAGTTATCCAGAGCTAGCTACTAGCTTACAATAAGAATTAAAACCTTCAGTCTGTATCTGAGTCGAGCAGCTATCATAGCATCATCTAGTACTAGTGTAGTGCCCTATTTGAGTGTAATCCCCTCCGACCATGGGTATCTTGCTCAAGGACACTTCACCACGCTTCTCAGCAAGTGCGGGGCTCGAACCTGGAACCTTACGATTGCCAGACAACCGCTCTACTCACTGAGTAGATACACTGTAATCCTCGTACAACATTTTAAAAAGCATAAATGACTGTTACACAGTTACAAATTAAAGACATTCTATTTTTTTGGATTAGCGTTATTGCTACTTAGCTAGCTAAAACACAGCACACAAAGCGGCACTTTGACGTGAAAATGGGACGACATACTTCTGTTTTGAGTTCTCTTTTTCTCATCTTTTGTCCGTTTTCTTGCTTGTGCAATTGAAACGTCTGTCACATTTTCATCATGAAATAAAATAAATTGGTAACTGCTGTTTGTCAAACAATTCCACATTACTTACGTCCAAAAGTCGGACTGTCAAGTGATGCATGTCAAGCGGTCGGTTACGGTTATTTCCGTTACATGGTTACATGGCATAATACTTTTTTCACAAAAACTTAAAGGTTAAAGACTAAAATATCCAAGATGACGGCGTAAAATCAAGCTGGCAAAAGTAGGATAGAGTGGAACCGACGGCAAGTTTTGCCTGTTTGTAGCGTTAGTCCTAATGTGCTCTCCAGTGGAATTTTCCAGTAATTCTCCGTCACAACCCACCCCGCTTTCTGTGGGAAGGCCTGGTTAAAAATCAAACGCAAACTACAACGTATATCTCTTTATTTGTCCATTTGTTACCTCAAGGCAAAAAATAAGGAAAAATGTACATCGGTGAATTTTTATTAATTTACGTTTTGTTTTATTTTTGTTTTCCTGAGTTGACCAGTGTCCCTTCAGAGGGTGGCGCTCTAGGTAGCCACCTTTCTAACATTGATAACTACCAGGAGGACCCAAATAATGGATATGGACGAAGGCTATATAGATCAGACCTATGTGATTTTGTTATCGAAGCTATTGATTTGCCTGCCAGATCCCTACTTGGCAGGTAATGCAGTTCTAACAGAAACAGTTTATTCATTCTTGTCAGTGCTCAGACTAGACTCACACAAAACATACTAAAAGGAGGCAGGGGTAAAAGTACCAGAAGCTGGGCAAGTAAAGCATTTTAGCAGACAGGCAGGGCTCAGTACACAGTTGTAATTGGATCTGGGGAACAGTACAACGCTGGTAGGCTTACAGTTAGCATCAGGAGCAGGCAAGTACTTCAACAAGAGGAGGCATAATCGCAAAATCACAAAATCAACAGGCAAGGAGCTCAGGAGATAAACAGAGAAAGTAACTAATAAGACTGATGATTATGGAAATAAGTAATACTGGAACAGACCCTGAAAAGGAGGTGCAGAAGTCTTAATTTCCCTCAAAGATCATTGGAATTATACTGTGCCGAAAGGATATTGTGGAACTTTTACCCAATGACAGCAAAAAAAAAATCTGCCTACCCCAGCTTCACATTACACAACTTATAGTGATGTTATGTATTATTGCTATATTATCATTTTTATTACTATCATTTGGCAAAAAACATGGGTGCAAGTCCATGAATATTGGGATGACACCCATACCTGTGCTGACATCCATAGGGTTAGTGGTTGTGTCAGGAAGGGCATCCGATGTAAACTTTTCCAACTCATTATTCAGATTGACCAGACCATTTAGATTTTTCTAAAAATGAAAAAAAGTTGCTCAATTTAAGAGACCTGTCTTATTTTCTCTTTTGTATATATACTATTGATCTTTGATGAAGCAAAAGTTTTTTTATTCGATGAATTGATGGAATCATTAGTAGAATGCAAAATGAATAAAATAATCGATAGCTGCAGCCCTAGTTGCAACCAACTGCAAGAGCCCTGGTCCATAAAGAGCTTACAAAAAATGAACAGGATCTCATTGTTGTAAGCTATCGATCAATAGAGGGGTGCAAAAGAATTTCCAAGGCATTAGATATACTATGGGAGAAGTGAAGACAATTATTGGCAGGTGGAGAAAATATGGCACAACAGTGACATTACCAAGAACCAGACGTTCCCCTAAAATTGATGAGAAGACAAGGAGAGAAATGGTCAGGGAGGCTGCAAAGAGGTCTACAACATTAAAGGAGCTGCAGGAATTTCTGGCAGTAATGATTGCTCCCTACCTTTGGCAACAATCTCCTGTGTTCTTCATATCTGGGTATAGGGTAGGCTGGCAAGATGGAAGCCTTTTCACAGAAAGAAAAATGCCAGAAAACATCCAAGCCGAGCTAAATTGCATTAAAAGAAAATATATTTCTAGTCTCCTTAAAACGTGTGAGAAAATGATCTGACGAGACCAGATATGACCTTTTTTGGCCATCATTCTAAATGGTATGTTTGTCTCAATATCAACACAACACATCACCAAAAGAGCACCATGCCCATGGTGAAGCATGGTGGTGACAGCATCATACTTTGGAGATACTCTTCTTGAACTGGAACTTGGGCTTTGGTCAAGGGGGAGAGAATCACGAATAGCTCCAAATACCAGTTGAATTTGGTTCAAAACCTTCAAGAATCTGCAAGACGGATGAAGGTGAAGAGGAGTTTCCTCTTTCAGCATAACAATGATACAAAACATGCATCTAAAACAAAAAAAGAATGGTTTCACCTAAAGAGGATCAGCATTTTGGAAAGGCCCTACCAGAGCCCAAACCTGAATCTAACAGAAAATCTCTGGCCCGACCTGAATAGGGCTGTGCACAGAAGATGCCCTTGTAATCTAGCAGTTCTAGAATGTTTCAGTAAGCAAGAATTGGAATATATTACAGTAAAGATGTGCCAAGCTGATAAACTCTTATCCAAAAAAACTGAGTACTGTACTAAAATTAAAAGGTTCTTCAATAAAGTATTCGTTGAGGGATGTGCATGCTTGTGCGGTTAGATTATTTAGAGTTTTTTCCTAATTAATCTCCCTAAAAGGTTTCAGTTTTCTTTTCATTTCTGTTTTATAGGTTGCAATTTCACATTAAAGGTGGATAAAGTTCCGACATGATTTATCCTGGTTTCATTTGTGTACATTATAAGCCTTCCATTTTAACAGGGGTGTGTAGTCTACTGTGCATGATGTTAAAGGTATGGAAGCGTGAAACAGCCTGACCCATGTCACCAGCCCACAATGGATGTTTTTTGCTGGTTATGTCTAAGCTGGTCCAATTTGCAATTGCCAGCCCACTTCTTACTTATTCTATGTCAAACATATGCATATTTAGAATTAGAGCGTTTAATTGATTTTTGACTTGCACACAGACACAGTAGTCCGAAAGCAGGGCGTCAAGAGCTGGAGTGCTGAAGCCTTAGAAAAGCACAGTGTCAGTTCCTGATAGGTAGCTTAGTCCATCACTCATTTACCCCTCCCATTAGTTTGGACACAGACGTTTTTACCCATTTGACTCCTATTAACTCGTGTTATAGATTTGAAGTGTGTGGGAGAGCAAGTTATGACTTAACGTGGATTAGATTCCTTGAAATAACTCAAAAGGAAGAGGAAATACAATATAGCTGAAATATTTTGCATTTAATTTAAAAAATACCAACATCAAAATTACTCCACCAGTTGCAGTTGCAACTGCTGCACGCAGTTGACAATTGATGGATAGATGGAACTTCAAAATGTTTTCTCAATCTGAAAATGACAAAGTAATTTTGAAACTATATGAAACTTCACTCATTCAGTGAGGCTTGCCGGCTGGTGGGGCTTTAAATGTGCACCCTACATGAGCCAGCTATGCCCACGTCTTACTGCAATACTCAACTAGATCAAGAGGAAGAAGAAGCTTTATTATTTTTAATTTTACACACACACACACAGACACAGACACACACACACACACACACACACACACACACACACACACACACACACACACACACACACAAAGTGAAGCTTGTTCTCCACATTTAACCTCAGGATAAAGGAGCAGTGAGCAGTCACAGTTATGGGTTCAGTTTCTTGCTCAAGGACACATCAACACACTTTCTGCAGGGGCTTGAACCACCAATCCTTCAGTTACTAGATGACTGTCCTGCCTCCTGAGCTATGCCGCCCCTTTCCCTTCCCTTTTGTCTACTCACATTTTTTTAAAATGCAGATTTGTTGCTCTGATGCAAATTCTAAAAAGTGACACTTGTTTCATAAAGCCAGTGAGCATCCTTAAATTAACCTGTAGTGTCTGCTGATTAATCAAGTCCAAATTTGAAGAGTCTGCTGCAATGATTGCATCACTAGACCCAGAGCGTTGAATTTTATTTAGCTGGTATTTCTCTATCATTGTTTTTCTTTACTTTGCTGATGGATGGGTTAGTCTGCCAAGGGTTTCATGAACATCCCATTGTGCAATCACTTCAAGGAAATCACAAAAGAAATCTGCTTTAACTGGCCTGATATTATAAGGAGTCCGGGGTGACGTGTGAACGTCAAACATCATGCTATCTTTGCCGAACTATTAAACGTGCTTTGTGGAATACACATGCACAAACCGAGAGTCCAGGTCTGTTGAGTAACCACAATACAGATGATTTATTGATTATTAGTCAATCATCATTATATCTCCATTCTGTGTGCTGTGCAATCTCCTCTCCTCCCCTGTATTTCACTTTCACACCATCTCCTGCATCACCCGTTGTCCTTGCCTTGGCTTTCCTCCACATTCTCTTTCTCCTTCACCCTTTAGGTTTTCAGTGTCCTTCGTCTCTTAGCCTTCCGGCCACTTTTGAGACTACTCGCACTTTCCGCGGCTTAGAATATGCACAACTATAGCCAAAGCAAACTGCTCTCTTTCATTTACTTAGGCGTCTGTATCCATCTCTCTTTGTGGTTATCTCCCCTGTCATGTCACGTTGTCGTAACCGCTATCTTCCTGTCACCCCACAGATACCTCTGCTCTCTGCTTAGTAAGATAATCACTTTCACCCAAATATCCATTAAAGTCCACCCTGTCACAGTAGGTGGAGATAGGGGCTGCTGGAATTAATATACATAATCCAGCCTCAGACATGTGTAATGCATCCTGGTGAGATGTGCGTCTTAACTGTTGTGAAGTGTGCAAGGCAGGAGAGTCCAAAAATGGTCAAAAGATCACAGAATAAGGATGCCATGTGTGAAAATGAATAGAAGGGAGACAGCAGGGGATTGGATCAAAAGCCTTAATTAGGCCTTATATAAACTCAGTTTAAGGTGGAAGGGACCCTGGCAGACATGAGTACTTGATATATTGTCAAAGAATGTGGTCAGAGCTTAAGGCTTCTGATTACTCACTGATATGGCCTTGTGGGGTGCTGAGACTGGTGGTTTGCCATGATTAATCAAAGTGGACACGTAATTGTTAGCATTTTGTGGTATGGTGAGTGAAATTGCGTTCGCTCCTTTCTCAAGGTTAAAGAGGCAGCATGACTTGCTCTCGTGTCCGAGAACTGTTCTGCCTGCATCACATGTGTCACACATGAACACAGACCTGGCTCCTACAGTGTATGTTACTGTATCCTTCTTATATCCAACATAGTGTAGATGCATATGAGAGAGAGAGAGAGAGAGAGAGAGAGAGAGAGAGAGAGAGAGAGAGAGATGAAACGGTGTACAGCGTGCATGGTTGATCATCTTTATCAGTAGTCCAGAATGTTCTGCTGTTTGTTTATGAAGTCCGAAATGACTTGGGCCTGCTCTCGTATCACAGATTTTGCCAACCCTGATTCTACCTCCAGGTCCCTCAGGTTGGCTGACTTGGGTGGTCTAGCTGTCCCGCAGTCTAAACTTAAGCTCATGGGTGACCGCACCTTTACGGTCGCAGCACCTAAACCGTGGTGCAGCATTCCCCCTCCCTGTAAGATCTTCTCCCGTCTCCTGGATCGCCACCTTGCTGTGGTGGAGAGGCTTATATGCACTAATAGTCCCAAGAGCTATCCCACCTGGAGCTTGGCTCCTGATAGGGTCACCCACGGTGGAAAGGTCAAGGGGGAGGTGCCAGAAGAAGCGGCACACACCTCAGAAATGTGGTGTGTGGAACTGGTGGAAGAGGGCTCCAGGTCACAATGGGAGTGAAGATGAATGAAGGCTAAAACAGAGGGTGGTCCCCAATCTTCTTGGTTCTCCTTGACATTGGACTCTGGCCGCCCCCCTGCGGGGACCGTATGGTGGCTGCAGGTCCATCAGCCTCTCCACATAAAAGCTGTCATGTGCAGGCATCCTCCTCGATCCTGAGTGAGCATTGATGATGATGAGATCTGCTCCTCTCATATACTCTTTAAAGTTCCAACTCAAAACTTTTAGTTCCCAGCATTGCATCCTCCTGATGTGGCTGGTTTCTGCCTCGGGCTTATGTCCATGTGTTGTTTATCCCTGCCTACGAGCTATGTACCTTGTCTATCCATTTCTTGTGTTTGCATTTTAGCTTTCTGCTCTGGCCTATGCAGCATTTTGGTCAACCTGGGTTGTTTTAAAAAATATTCAATAAACACATTTTTACTTATGAAAGTTGTTTTGGAGACAAAACCCCTCACTGGGCTAGCAGAGATTTTCTCTGTGGGTCCATCAGTAAAGATTTCTTTGACATCCAACAGTCATTCTCTTTACCTGGGTGATAGTATGCCTTGTGAAAACCCTCCGAATGCCAGAGGCCATCATTAGCTGTGTAGACTGCCCTAAATGGAGAGAAGTAGTAAAACGTACGGCGAGATCAATCAGGTCAAAACCTTACCAATTACCAATTGAGCTCGGCTCTAAAGCTGTATCCGACAGTTGTGTAAACATGCATCAGCTCCCCTCCCACTCCCCTGCCTGCCTAGTCCCTAGTCTGTCTGCACTGAGCTCCACGTGAAGGCTCGAGTCGGGGTGTCTCAAGACTGCTTGAATAAGCTATTTAACATGATAATCGATTCGTTGGAAGGGCATGACATTAGGATCCCACAGGAAGGTCTGTGTAGGCACAGAGCGAATGGTTAGCTTGAACATGTTTGCCTTAACACCAGTCACGGCAAGCTGACTCATTTAAACTGACGCATATACACACAAAAATACCGCTCTTTTTGTTTTCTCTCTATCTTTTCATCCTGAATTGACAAGTTTAATTCCCCCTGCTCTCCTGTGGCCCTGCCACTGCACAACCCCTATGGTGGCTGGGGAGCACATTGACTAGCTGATACATGTAGAGTTGCAGACCACTTCTTTTAACCTGCTGGTCATAGCTTTCTCTGGGGGTACATAATGTGTGCAGAGGCACACACTACTCCCTTCCAGATTTCTACCATTGGGTAGGAGTCACTCGTTGCAATAGTGGAGCACATCACCCCCGGTGGCTCTCCACCCAATAGCATTGCCAACTGCTCTGCTACACCCAGCCAATCCAGAGGCAGCACGAGGAACCACAGTTCATTTCAATCATGCTATTATGTGCGATGTTGGTGTCAAGGCGATGGAGAGCAGACAACGTTTTCATGGGAATACTCGACTAAAATTAGAGCAAAGTTGATTTTCACTTTATTTTCACTTGAACTGCGACATTTCACATTTTACATCAGTACCTATTTGACAGGTCCGAAACATGTTTGAGAGACGAAAGCCAAAGACTAATTATTGCACGTGTGTCGCATATTAAGCAGAAAACCTCAATGTAGCACCCCCTGTAAAAAAAAATCCACCCAAAATAGGAACACTTTCATCTCTTTTCTCATGCCGCGGCGTGTCAGATATAACCTACAACCAGATCCATGTTAAGAACATCCCCTGACAGCAGACATGAAACATAGCCAGACTAGCTCGACGACTGTTTGGCATAAACTGATCACTCGCAAAATAAAAATGATGTTCCCGACAGAGGAGTCTCCCCAGGCACTGAAACCATCTGATCTGTCTATCTCAGCCCCTGACACTGTGACCTGAATACTGCAACACGGAAACTGTCAGCACTGGTTTGTTTCCTTTATCTTCTCATCTGTGAATTAGAATGGATGCATATAGGAAAAGCCAGGAGATGGTGTCATTGGTATTTCTATCATTATAATTCATGATGTCTGAACTGAACTGAGCTTTTTCACAGGGAATTGTCACCAAGTCCAGCAGACAGGCATGGGTCCAAGTCCATGAATACTGGGATGCCATCCAAAGCATACCTGTGGCCCCCGTCCATAGGGCTGGTGTTGTGTCAGGAGGGGCGTCCAATGGGAAATTTTTGCCAAATCATCATGCGGATCAACGAGGGGGCCGTGGTAGCTCAGTAGCAGAGCTACGGGAACTGATGAGCCACAGGCTGTGGGTACGAACCCACCATGGGGCATCAGGGAGAGAGAGTATCTGGTCTAAATCTCCCAAGCTCCATCTAAATCTGGGTCCACCCCATAATGTGGGACTAATCATGACACGTAAACTGGACCTCTCATGTGGATTGACAAGACCACGCCAGATTGGTTGAAGCCCCATGTGGCCTCGATCAATGCCCGGGTTAACAGAGTGCCCTAACAGAGTATCAATAGAAACTATAAAATCTGCTTGGGTGACCGCTGAGCAAGAGAGAACAAGCCAAAAGAAGAAGAATTGTCATTAAGTCCCTTGATCAAATTATGCAAAGGAGAAGACAAAGTTTGAGTTTTGAACATAGAATAGTTTAAATTCATCCAATTTGCTTCCTCACCTCTGCAATCAGGTTCAGCTTGTTTAAGGCGCAAAATACTACAAACACAGTAACTCTAGCCTCCATGGCACATACTGTAAGAAACATCTGTACCTAACCAACACAGCACAGGTTTGGGGAAATAGAATAGCAGAAATTGAAGATTAGAATAGAAGGGGAAAAGAAGAGAAAACCTAACATTTTCTTCATACTGCATTGACATGAATGTAAAGTTCATCAGTTAACTGAAAAGGATGTTGTTTCCTGTGGTGGTAGTTTTGATAAAAGCTATGCTGCCATGTTCCAGGTGGATGAGTTGGAGGCTGTCCACTCCCTTATTGTGTCTTAAGTTGCAGAAAACACAAAACTACAACTTCACTTTTAATGACAGCCATTTATAAACAGAAAATGATCCGATTTTAAATATCAGAGGCATGGTGGTAATTTGATTCTTTGGTCTCTGAAACTCTTTTTGCCGTCTTCCTGCCATCAAGCTGAAATGGGAAATATCTTTAAAGAGCGCTCACATTAAATTTCCTATTGTGAATACAGCTGCAGTAATAATTCATACAAATACAGCTCAAATGCTTCCTGCCAATTGAAGAATGGGGTGAATTTTAAAAACAATTGCCCCCCCCCCTAATCCATCCTGCTGTGCTTGGAGGAATGGGACCAATTGGAAGGGCAGTGACAGAGTGAGCTGTGACACTGTGCAAGCGTCAGCAGTCTGTGATGAAACTGGGGCCCCTGGCACACAGGAGTTAGCCAGGATTAATGAAGATGCCACAGTCACGCCTTGGCTCTGAGCTCTAATGGCACAACACACAACGCCATATGGCATCATTGCCACAGACACGCCAGAAACCACTGGGCTGACAGTTTGGCACAAAAGAGAGGCAATACATGCAAGCATTTACACATTTACTCATGCATGCAGATGCACTTTTGGAGCTGTTGAGAGGAGTCCATCCTTAGCTAATTTAGATCAGTCTTTTTAGCCCGAGTTCTCATGGTGCCCAAGCATGAGTGATATACTGGCCTCCCCACTGAGGCCCCAGTTATATCTGTCTTCAATGTCATTGGCATTCAGAAGCTCTCAGTCATGCCTGCATCCATAATGAGCCAATTACTGCCAATGGGGATCCCACTCCCATTCTGACAATTACATCTGTTAAGAGTTTGAGAGTGTTAATGCCTAAAAATATCAATTAAGGTGATTGATCAGGATCTTAAGATTCTATTAAAGAGCAGTCTGGGGATGCAGAGCATCTCCGTTGATTGGGCTGGAATGAGCGAGACTCTCAGGGATTTGGTTACTGTAGATTAGTCGGCCATTTAGACTGCAGATCTGGGGAAGATGTACTCGGGCTGGGGATCACAGGCACCTCGTGGTTTGATATTATGTAAATTATATTTTAATACCAATTCAATACATGTTGGAATTTTTCTAATGTAACAAAGATATTGCTAAATATTCTGATTCGATAGCATCGATCCTCTCTTATATGGTGGCATAGCGGTTAGCAAACACGTCCTGGGCATGATGCAAGCCCTTTATTCTCATCCCAGGTCCTTTCTGTGTGGCGTTTGCATGTTCTGCCCATGTCTATAGGTTCCCTCCCATGTTAGGGTTAATGCTCCTGCCTGTGCCCCTGAGCAAGGCAAAAAGAAAAAGAACTTGAGTTGTTCCCCGGTTGCTGAAGCTGCACACTGCTCCTATACAATAAGATGGATTAAATGCAGACAACAAATTCACTGGCCTTGGGCGTGTAGTAAATAAAATTCTTCTATTCAATATTACATTTTGCCAAACCTGGAAAATAAGGAATTTAGTTTTTCCCCGATCAGTGGCGGTGTATGGCAATATGAATTACTGAACTGTGTGACAACAGCCTTGACAACCTGGCCATAAGCAGACAGGTAACAATGTAATTGGCACCAGGCATGAAATAGACTGCAACTCCTTTCATAATGAGGGTGAGGGAATCATACTTTAAGCACCGATTCACACACTGTGCAGTATTTGTCAAGGGGTCCTTCAGCGCGACTGACTAAGATCAACATTTATTTTTCATTATACCCAGTAGAACCCATAGTTGTGGTGAGAGACGGCGTACCCATTCTCATTTAGAGATTGGCTACGTAAACCCTGACTGAGACTGTCTTTTTTGGAGTGGTGAATTTGTTTCAACAATGGCTTATCTCAAGGGAAAAGTATTCTCCTTTTCTAAGCACCTTTTTTTTGGTACAATATTTGAAGAGCCGATGGCAAAGTCTGACATTGAGGAAGCTCAGTCCTTCCCAACCAAGGATGCATTTAAACCGGATTTTTATTTTTCCCTTATTTTTTTAATACATGGAACTCTTTTCAACATCCAAAGAGGATCCCTTCAATTCAGGCCCATCTCGAGGACACTGGACGTGTTTATAACAGCAACACGACTCCTTTTCTATCCCATCAATTGTTTGAAACCATAAAGGATCTCTCTCTCTCTCTCTCTCTCTCTCTCTCTCTCTCTCTCTCTCTCTCTCTATCTCACACAGTACCTCTATCTTTTTCCCAACGTCTTCTTTCTTGGCTACAAAACTGAAGTTATAACATTTG